>MVGT01001761.1:0-31557 GCA_002174775.1 Macleaya cordata
AGTTTGAATTTGAAGCATAATTTCTTCTTTCCTAGCCTGGACAGTTAAGAAAGTCATTAAACCAGCTTAAGGAATTTAAACTTTTTGAGTCTATGATGTTGAATCATATACATAGAGCAGGGACAGAAAATTGGCATGTTACTCAATCCAGAACAAGGATACAAATATGATTGTGGCATCCAACATGCTTTTAGTTTTCAAAAGCTAAATTGTTATTTGTTTCGTACTTAACTACGTTGTCAAAGGCGTTGCCAAGGTGTGCCTAGGCGTGCAGGTAAAAAGTTTATCACATCGCATAATACATTTTTTCCCAGGTTGAGGCGATGGTCACCTAGGCGTGCCTAAGCAAGGAGCCTATGCTATCACATCGCCTCGCAACATGCAGCAGACAACATAGGTACTGTATTGGGTTTCGTAGTATTAGCAAAAAAGTATGTTAAGCATATTCAAGTATCTCAGAATCCTAGTCTCCACTAATGTGCACCTTCTCTTGGTTGAGCGATTCAGCTTCTTTGATCAAACTTATATGGAACTGTATCATGTCATCTCGAAGCAAACTGCAAGCAAACCTGCCAGGTAAAAAGAGAAAAATAGTAAGTCCCAATAAGACGACCTAATCAGAAAACCATAAATCTAGAACAGTTTGTAAAGGCTATTAAAACTTATTCTTAGATGCATAAACACTACAAATTCTTTTTACATTTTTTAAATTGACTGCATTTCCTACATTTATAACCATCAGATTCAGTAACTATCTTATGACTCTTACCCAATATTGATGGCAGTCTCTTTCTTATCTCCTGTGAGTAACCATATCTTCAGCCCTGCTTGTGCAAGTTTACCTATGCACTCTGGAACCTGAGTTCAAATGAGAAGTCAGTAGAATGAGGATTACATTAATCATCTGAAGTTTCATACCATGTAAAAGCAGAAAATTAAGCAAAACCATAGAGTGGTATACCAGCATATATGATACATCACAGAGATCCAACCATAGCATCCTTGAAAATAGTTGGAATAGAACTTGCCGAGGAGTACAAAGATTAAGGCTCAATGAATGATGTTAAAGTCTAAAATACTTGCAGAGCTAGTAATACCACAATTTTCTAATCTCTTATTTTCTTACTGATTTTCTCTTATCTCAAAATTAACAGAAAATTAGATGCGAGACATTTAAGAAGAGGTAAATAATTCTGACAACCAAAATGAACAGAAAGTAGATGCTACACATTATAGAAGAGGTGAATTTTCATGTGACTACGACTGAGAGAAGTCTCGTATTTGAACTTTATAACTAAAAGTGAGAATTAACCAAATTTTCTGAAGCCCACAAATCAGAGGGAAGAATAAGTTTTAAAATATATTTTCCTCCATTGTGCAAGGATTAAGTAAAAGATTTTTCACCTGAAGCAATACATCCCCAATGCGAGTGAAGGAGGTACCTGAGTCCAGATCTGCCGTTGAGTACAAAGAGAGGAGCAGCAACAACTGAAAAATAGATAAGCCCCAACAGATAAATCTCAAATCTGTAATAAAAAAAAGAAACAAAGGTTATTTCAACCTGAAAAATCCTAAAAGTTGAGAGGAAAGAGAGGGAAACTTCCTCCAAAAAGAAAACCCAAAACTGAGATCAAGCAATGTCAACACCACCGCCACCACCGTTACCTGCTCCAGTTCTTACATCACCACCAGTATCAACACCATCTCCGACGAAATATTCCACAACTTCTCCACCACCACCACCACCGACAACAACAGTACCACCACAGTTTGTTTCTCCGCTGCCTCCAACATCACCATCAAATCGACAGAAAGAAATAGAGGGAACAAAGAAAGACAGATCGAGAGCAAGAGAGGAAACAGAGAAAGAGAGATCGAGAGTTAGAGAGAGGAGAGAGATATAGAAAATTTTGGTCGGGGTGTTGGTTTTACAGGTGAAAAATAAAAATAAAAGTTTGTTCAGGAGGCGACGAATCTGATTTGGGAGCATTTTTGTGCCGCCGATGGTCTGATAATTCGCCGGAAAACCGAGAGAGAAAGAGAGGGAGAGAAGGAGGGGCAGATCTGGTTAGAGAGAGAAAGAGACAAGAGGTAGAAGAAGGGAAGAACGGGTAGATCTGGTTAGAGAAAGAGAGAGAGAGAGAGAGAGAAAGAGCGAGAAAAGGAGGCACAGATCTGTTTAGAGAGAGAAAGAGGAGAAGAACGGGTAGAAAGTGAAAGGGAGTTTTCATGATAATGTTCTGTTCTATAAATAATCAACAATGCATAGTACATTCATTCAGTTCCAACAACAGGAAGAAAGTGAAAGGGAGTTTTCATGAAGAAAGTCCGCGGATTTGAAAGTTCAGCTATCCTCTATATCTGCATTTAGAAGCCGCCATCAAATTTAGCTTGCTCTTTTCCATATTTCTCTTTATGATCACTCTTCCACCTTTCTTTTCGACTTAAAGACCTCTGTGATCGATGGATCCAATACATCTCTTGAACGAAGAACCACGCCTCTTTCTCTTGCATCATCCCAAAGCTGTTTACCCTTTTCAAAATCTCCTCCCCTGCAAAGCTTTGGTATTAAAAGATCATAAACTGGTCCATAATCCCCTTCACATCATCCTTCACATTACGAGTTGGACGAGCAGCAACAATCTCCATGGCTGCTTCTAGGGCCTCTTTGATGAGAGAGAGAGAGAGATGAGAGAGAAAGAGAAGAAGATGAGAGAGGAAGAAAGAAGAACCATCTGGTTAGGTGGTGAAGGCAGAGGCAATTGTTTTTCACAATTATGACCGTTACAGATATGAGTTTTCACATGGGGGAGGTGATTGTGAACTCTTTTGTGAGTGTGTGTTTGTACTCCCATGGGAGTACGTTTGCTAGGGAAATGGTGCGCCCCCAAACACAAAAAATTCAAATTATCGATGACTTTGTTTGGGTGGGTAACATTTGGGGTTTTAAAAAGAAACCGGTTGGATTGGGTTGTTTGGGTCTGGATGTCGGTTCGGTGGAAAATATTTCGTGGTTTTATTAAAAGTAGTTTTGGGTTATTAACCTTTGGTGATCTGGTTGTTTTGGTGTGAGAGAACTGAAAAGGCAATAAAAGTTTCAACAGTGCTGTTTGGGCCGACCTAGGGCTGCACACTGTTCGGTTTAGTTGGGTTTTTCTATTAAACCGATAGCCAAACTATTAATTAATTTAGGAGGACCAAAACCATACCAAACCATAGTGGTTTTTTTTTTAGAACCAAAACCACACCATCGATTTTTTGGGTTTTTCGATTTTTTTCAAATTTCAGATTTTTTTAACAAACAAATCATTCAAAATTAAAGTTTAACTAGATTAAAAAAATTAATATATGACATTTATCAATTGATCATTTAAACTTAAACTAAAATATGACATAATTAGAGCACTTGTATTATAAAATATTAAAGTTCGTTCAAACTTAAAAAATGAATAACTGCTAATAACCAAATATTTATTTAAATTTAAAATATGAAAAAAAAAATTATCCAAGTGTTCAACCATCTTAAGTAATTATTATTTCTCTCTCTTTTTTTGTAAAATTATTAAAATTTAATATGAGAAGTTCATCTTTACCAAAAATCATATCAATCAAAAATAATTATAAGGTAATTTATAGGCCATCTATTTTAATTATTATTTTTAAATTAAATTTTAATAAGGTTAAAAATTTTGGTACCATATGATTAGGGACGAAGTCATAAATTATTTTAAGGAGAAAACCACAAAGCACAATAAATTTTGTTAGTGTGCCTAAAAGCTTATGGGGTACGTGTTAACAAATGAGTTGGTCAAATTCTAATTTTACAAAAAACTAAGGCACAATATACTAAAATCTTAATAATTGATGGGGCACTCAATTTCCTCATAGGTATTAGATGTTAGAGTTTAATTTTTTTTTTGGTGGGGTACACTCCCCAACAACGTGCAAGATAGCTTGTCCCTGAATATGATTTATTTTATTTTTTTTATGAAGATACATGGTGAAGTCTGTGAAGAGTTCATCTTCATATCTTAGATATCTCTATATGGATCCCAACATATTTTCCATAGCAACAAAGTGGCAATTTTAATCATGGTATGTCCACAATTAAATTTTTTCACAATAAAAATAATAATTATATAAAATAATAAATAAATTATAAATAAATTAATAAAATGTCTAAATTTGACATAGATACATTGACTAATGAAATTGTGATTATATTAAGAGCCAAGCTCATTAATTTATATTTTCATAAGTTAGCATGCATATTTGTACATAATAATGCATGTGTATACTACATATGTATACGTGCGGGTTTATTTTTGGGTTTTTTTGGTTTGGTCTTTCGGTTCGGTGTTTTTGGTACAGTTTTAGTTTTTTTAGTTTTTTGAAAACATGAAACCAAAACCAGACCATAAGTATCGATTTTTGCAGTTTTTCGGGTTTTGAGTTTTTTGGTTTTACGCTTTGTCGGTATTTTTTCGGTTCGAACCAGTTCGGACCGGATTTAAAACCACACCATGTGCAGCCCTAGGCCTATTACTTTACAAAAGTGGTACCCGATGCTTATATGGCAGGATGGGTCCCACTGCCATGTAGGTTGGAAACTCCTTCAAAATACTTTTAGAGCATCTCCAATGCAAATATTTTATAAGACAATGTCTTATCTACGTGGCATGTCGTATAAGACAATGTCTAATCTACGTGGCAACAAAATCTTCACAATAGACATTGTTGAAAAAATGTACCTCCAATGCGAATGTTTTGGGATCACTTTTTAACTTATGTGGCACTTAATTTTTGAATTGGTCAAACTTATTTTGTTTAAAAAGTAACTAAAAATTTTAGAGGGAAAAAAAATTGTTGATGTCTACCGTAAGACATTGTGAAGATGAATGTCTAGAAAGAATAACTACCGCTGCATCAGCATCATATCCTTTTTTCACATTCGCATTGGAGAAGGTTTTTTAAAAAGAATATCTATTTATCCTACGTGGCAATCTTATTTTACCACATTCACATTAGCATTGGAGATGCTCTTAGGAGATAAAATGTGGTGGGTCCTACCCTACCACATAAGCATCGAACATCATTTTTGTAAAATAGACGGTTCAAAAGGTATTATTGTAAAAGTTTTGTGAAAGAGTATTCCAAAAAATTAAAAACTGTTTCACGTATCTGGACGGCTTTATGGAAGAACGCAACTGGTTTGAACAATGTTTGGGGCTTGATTTTTTATGGAGTGATCAGGGCTGACATGGCGCAATAGAATTATAGGAAATTATAGTTCATTTGAGAGCACTGTGTGGCGTGAGTGAGGTTCAATTATAATATAATAACAAGTTCAACTTGTCGCTTTGTTTAGCAATCGGGTCGTGCTAGCAGTTAGCTACAGCAAAGGGCATTTATTGAAAAAGCAAATCAATTTGCTAGGAACGCAATCACTAAAGGAATGTGGAATTGACATACCATCAAGAGATGACTTTTGTTGTAGTTACAATAAAAGTTTTTGTTGTAGGTTAGCATTATTCTTATAGGGGAGGTAGTCAATTAGGATTTGGATGGACTCTCATGGGTTAATGAAATCAGAAGGTGTGTGGTTGTGAACTTTGATGAAGTCCATAGAAGTCCCATGTTGGTGGTTGTGGATTTGATCAAAGTCCATAGAAGTCCCATTTTAGTAGTTGTGAATTTTATTAAAGTCAATGGAAGTCCCCATGTTGGTGGTTGTGGACTTTGCTTAAGTCCATAGAAGTCCTATGTGGGTGGTTGTGGACTTCAAAATGGTTGATTTGTAAGGTGATGGATTTCCATGGACTTTCTCTCTCCTCTCTCTCCACTATAATAAATAATAATTAATTATTAATAAGTTATAATGATAATACTTTATTATTAATTATAATTATAATTATAATAAAAAATAATGATAATGATAAGTATATTATATTTTTAATATTAATATTTAATAAATAATAATTATTATTTTTAAATAAAGATAATTTAATAACTTATAATTATAATTTAATTAGCTAATATTTCTTTTGCTTTGGCACAAAAACTATAATAAGGTATGAACCTCAAGCAAAGAAAAAAAAGAAAAGATAATTCTACTTTTTGAAAAATATTATTGGCATTAGCAGAACTACTAATAATATTTTATTTAATAAATATTAAAATTACTAGTATTAGTATAGTCATCATAATAATAAATATCAATAATTAAAAATTNATATTATAATCAAACTATTAATTATTAATTATAATTACTAAGTTTCATAATGATAATAATTTATACTTATAATCATAATTAAATTAGTTAATTTTTCTTTTGCTTTGGCACAAAAACCATAATAAGGTATGAACCTCAAGTAAAGAAAAAAAAAAGAAAAGACAATTCTATCTTTTCGAAAAATATTATTGGGATTAGTAGAACTACTAATAATATTTTATTTAATAAGTATTGAAATTACTAATATTCTTTGAGACTCAGAAACTTTGATACTCTGATACAAAATTAAGGTCTAAATTCATATACCCACGAATTTAGAACCTTTTACAAATAGGAAACCTAAACCTAGTTTGAATAAAAAACCTCTTTACTTGCTAAAAACGCTAACTTGCAAAGGAATTAACGTCAAACCGCCATACTGAGAGTCTAGAACAATCTGTGGCCTAAAATGGGCCTGCGGCCTAGAGATGGGTTGGCGGCCTCAGGGATGGCTGACGGCCTCGGAAGGGCTGGCGGCCCGCGGCCATGGTCCAGCGGCCTGCGACCAGTGCCATGGGCCTGTGGCCTTGTGCCCCATCATGAAATCTCCACCATCATCGTCATCTTATGCACAAATCGAGCCATTAAACCCAACAGGTAATGGCTCTCATATCAATGGTGGTTCTCGTCCTTCATGTCTTCTTTAGTTGGCTTGTGATGTTGAGACTTGGGTGAGGACTTGCGGGCACGGCTGTAGTGTCGAATACATCTTGGTGGCTCATCGTTATGGCTCAGTTAGTGTATATATTGAGTGGGACCTGTGGTCAAGCTTGGTCTGGGTTTTCATGGAAGGCATTTCAGAATTTGTGGGGCTTCGTAAGGTTGTCACTCGCATCAGCAATTAAGCTCTGGTGAGTCTCTAAAAATAATTTAGGAAAATAATGTTAGATCACATAGAGTGTAACATAAAATTTAGACCCTTAAATAATTAGCATAAAATTGATGAAGCCTTGATGGACTAATAAATTTTTCAGAAGATGAGTTCCATAGGAAAAAAAAACACAGAGGTTTTAAATTTGGTACCATAGGCCCTTCGGTGCACATTAGTGGAAAAAAGACCCAGTGAAAAGATGGAAAATCCATTCTTCTAATGTTTTTTTTAACAGTTGGTGGAGCAAGATATTTCTTCATTTTAAATCAAGTTTAACATAAAAATGGCTATGATATTTAAAATATAAGTCAAATTTGAACAAAAATTACATTGTTGGAAAGAATTTTTCATGATCTTCCAAACGAGATAAGCCATGAATACTAAATTCGAAGAAAAAAAACTCATCTGCGAAGCCAATGCAAACCCAGGTCTGCATACATTGCCGAGAATGCAAACCCAAATATGCATACTATTTCAAGTACACAAATTATAATTTACATATAATAGTTAAGTAGTTTGCACAAAAAGTTTGCTACATTTGAATTTGCTTACTATGAACTTCAATACTTTACTGAACATCAAAACATGCAAATTTTAAAAATTCAAAAATATAAACCATGCAAATTATAACTTGCATTCGTATTAGGTTTTCAACTATTCATTTTAGGTTTAACAATATATCAATGAACATCAAACATGCAAATTTGAAATGCATATAGGCTTACAAAAGTACAAAAGCTTAAATTTAAGAGAAATAAACAATGCAAATTACAACTTGCATCTTGCTTAAGTATGCAATTGTTGGAAACTTGGCTTTGACCGAGTTGTATTTGGATTAAATTAAGTGGGACCATTAATTTATGTGTGGGTCCATATCAGTTTACTCGTCAAAATGGTTTCCGGGTGAATGAGAAAAACTAATTAATTTCGAAGAGTCCTATGTGAATGAAATTAGTATATTGGTATCTGTTCATACTTGAATAGGTGTGTTTTAGGTTCTTATACCTTTTTAGATAGATTGTGTCTCTTCCTAAGAGTCGTGTAATCATCTATAAATAGGTTTTTTGTTCCAGTCTTTATCATTAAATAAAATTCCAAGTGCGTGCATCTGTGTTCAAGAGAGAACAAATAAGTGTGATTCCTGTGTTTCCTTGTTGAAGTGCTTTATCAAATGATTTTGATCGTTATACCTGGGAGACTAATCGCCAATTGATACCGTAAGCACCAGTAGCGGGGCGAATATTGTCTTAAGGATATTGAATTTAATTCAAGCCACGATCTTCTCTGCCTTTTTATTTCTTTTAACTTTTGAGGTTTTGCAGATTTCTTCTTCGTTTAAGTTTGAGATTTTGATACAGTGGAAACAACAATCTTAAGACAATATCTACTCGATTTTCATTGTTATCTTTTTTCTTTGGTTTTATTTTATACTAAGGTATTTAAAGTACCCAAATAAAGAAGAAATCTAACACATCTAAGAGATAGATAACAAATATCTCTGTTAGTTGCTTTGTATTTATCTCTTAGATTTGTCTTAGATTAGTAACAGTACTTAATTAGTAATGTATAGTGTTAAGTAACGTGTACTTATTAAAGTACAATTTCTAAATATTAAATAACGTGTACTTATTAAAGTGTTTTCTAACTCTTTTTTTAGAAAGTGAATTATTAAGTACCATGTACTTATTAATTAATTAAGTTATACTGTTACGTTAATAACGTGTATAAGCAATACTGTTGCTAATTACTAACGTGTAATATAGCACTTACACTTAAGTAACGTGTATTATCTACTGATAACTCATAATTAGTACATATTACATATACTAATTAAGTAACGGATATAAAATTCTATTTTGGAGTACTTAATTAACATATTTTATTTAAGTAATGTGTATACTGATTCGGTTTTCCTGTTTGCTGTAAAAAACTATGGCATCCGCTATGCAAACTTCTGTTCCTCTTACCAATGTTGGTCCAGGTGAAAAACCAGAAAAATTCAACGGCATTGAATTCAAGAGATGGCAACAAAAAATGCTATTTTATCTGACAACTCTTAATTTAGCTTTTCATATGAAGACTACCAAAAACTCAGCGAAGGTGAATCTGATAGGCAATCTGTTGCCGCAGTTGAAGCATGAAAATATGTTGATTTTCTTTGCAAAAATTATATCCTCAATGGCCTAGAAAATTCTCTTTATAATGTCTACAGTCCTATGAAATCTGCAAGAGAAATTTGGGAGTCTTTAGATAAAAAGTACAAATCTGAAGATGCCGGTATAAAGAAATTCATAGTCGGTAGATTCCTTGAATTCAAAATGGTTATTACCAAAACTGTCATGAGTCAAGTCCTCGAATTTCAATCAATTCTAAATGAATTGAAGGCTGAAAAAATGTTAATTAGCGAATCATTCTAAGTGGCCGCGCTAATCGAAAAATTACCAACTAGTTGGAAAGATTTCAAAAATTATCTTAAACATAAACGAAGGGAAATGGATCTGGATGACTTAATTCTAAAATTAAGAATTTAAGAAGATAACCGTATGGCAGAAAATAAGACTGAAAATCAATCTTACCCCTCCAAAGCCAATATCGTGGAAGAAGGAAAAAAAGTGAATAAGAAAAGGAAGCAAGGTGCAAGTCAGCGCAAGCACCAAGGCTCCTTCAAGAAATTTAAGGGAAAATGCTTTAACTGCGATAAAGTTGGACATCGTGCAAAGGACTGTCGAAATCTCAAGAGGAAGTCAAATAAAGTTCATCTGACTGAAGTGGAAAGATTGGCAAAAGACATTAATAACATGAACTTAGCTGCAGTCGTATCGGAAGTTAATCTAGTTGGAAGCAATCCTAGGGAATGGTGGGTGGACACAAGAGATACTCGTCATATCTGTTCTGAAAGGAAGATGTTCTCTACTTATCAAGATGTGAATGAATAAGAGCAACAGCTTTTTATGGAAAACTCTTCAACCTCAAAGGTAGCAAGGCAAGAAAAAATTATTTTAAAAATAACATCGGGTAAGGAGCTTACATTGAACAATGTACTGCATGTTTCGGATATTCGGAAGAATCTGATTTCTGGTTCGTTGTTAAGCAAGAATGGGTTTAAACTTATATTTGTTTCTGACAAGTTTGTTTTAAGCAAAAATGACATATATATGGGCAAGGGTTATCTGAACGATGGACTGTTCAAAATGAACATCCTTACTGTAATACCATCTATCAATAAAAGCTGATTCTTTTGCTTATGTTGATATTTGGTATTGCAGATTAGCACATGTTAATTATAAATCTCTAAGGAAGTTAATTAATATGGATCATCTACCCAAATTTAATATTGATTCCTTTTCATTCTATAGAAAGAAGTACTATGCCACTTGAATTAATTCATAGTGACATATGTGACCTTAAATCTTTGCAAACCAGAAATGGAAAAAAGTATTTCATTACTTTTATTGACGACTACACAAGATATTGCTACGTATACTTACTAAGAAGTAAAGACGAAGTAATAGTAGCATCTAAACTTTATAAAAATGAAGTTGAAAATCAACTTGGTAAAAAGATAAAATCTTTAAGGAACGATAGGGGTGGTCAATACGAATCACCATTTGCTGAATTCTGTTCAGAATATGGAATTATTCTTCAACTACAACCCCTTATACACCCCAGCAAAATGGTATTACGGAACGTAAAAATCTTACCTTAAAAGAAATTATGAATGCACTTTTAATAAGCTCTAGTTTACCCTAGAATTTTTCGGGGGAAGCCATAATTACTGCAAATTATTTACTTAACGAAGCACCTCATAAGAAATTAGAAAAGACCCCTTATGAATTGTGGAAATGTCGTAAACCTTCCTACAAATATCTTAAAATGTGGGGGTGTTTAGCAAAAGCAGCTGTACCTATTAACAAGAGAGTAAAAATAGGGCATAAAATAATTAACTGTGTTTTTATTGGATATGCCGAAAATAGTAGCACATATCAATTTTTAGTATATAAATCTGAAATATCAGATATACATACTAATATAATAATTGAGTCACGAGATGTCTCATTTTTTGAAAATATATTTCCTTGCGAGGATACATTAGAATATAGTCCTCCTAAAAGGACACATGATGATATGGAAAATAATCATTAAGAAGAGGTCGAAAAAGAAGATGAACCTAGGCGTAGTAAAAGAGCTAAAACATCTAAGTCTTTTGGACCTGACTTTCTAACCTTTTTGTTAGAAAGTGAACCTTAGACATTTACAGAAGCAATGTCTACACCGGAAGCTCCTCTTTGGAAAGAAGCTATTAATAGTGAAATTGAATCCATTATACAAAATCACACTTAGGAGTTAGTAGATTTCCTCCTTAAAGTAAACCTTTAGGCTCCAAGTGGATTTTTAAGAGAAAAATAAAATCTGATGGATCAATAGATAAATACAAAGCAAGACTTGTAGTTAAAGGTTTTCATCAGAGAGAAGGTATCGATTATTTCAATACATATTCTCCAGGAACAAGAATAACATCAATTCGAATTTTAATTGCAATAACAACTTTGCATAATCTTGAAATACATCAAATGGATGTAAAAATAGCTTTCTTAAATGGAGAACTAGAAGAGGAAATCTATATGAATCAACTAGAATGATTCATAGTCCCTAAAAAAGAAAAGAAGGTTTGTAAACTTGTCAAGTCTTTGTATAGGTAGAAATAAGCACCTAAATAATGGCACTAAAAATTTGATGAGGTTATGATAACAAATGGGTTTAAGATCAATGAGTGTGACAAATGCGTGTATGCTAAAACCACTCAAAAAGGATATGTAATTGTATGTCTATATATAGATGATATGCAACGACCTGTACCACAAAACAAGGGACATTACCATCAGTCTACAACGAGACTCAAATCCGGCAGAGTCTCCCCTGTAAACTGGACCTTTTGTCACTTGATAAACATAGTGCATACAATAATATACATAGCGGAAGCAAAAGAAGCTAAAGGTATGCACAAAATTGCCACCCATTTTTTTTCTCAACTGAAATCCCAACGATGTAGGACCAGGAGGGACCTGTCAAGACAACATTGTCTAAAATTATCCCATCCTCTAAATTACCTATAATATAACAATGACATTCAATCTTTCACTTAACATGGATATATTTGTGATATAATATATAGTTATGTTTGTTGTTTCCTATCAAAATATATATAGCGAGAGAAGATAAAGTAAAAGTCACATTCGTATAAATAAAAGTAACATAAGGCTCACAACCAAGCCATAAAACATAAGTCTCAAAGTAAAAGGACATATGTAATAAGTCATCTACTGTGACTGAAGAGAGGGAGACCTACATCCACCACAAAATAAGGAATCCTTCGCCCAGTAAACCACGTCACAACACCACTAAGGATCCTAACTCGATCCTCAAATGTCAACTGTAAAACCGCGAGAATAATTGGGTGAGAAATTCAGTAGGTAGATCAACCATCCTAATACCATCACATGCAGCGATTAATCTGATAACAGCTCAAAAGCATTTATAAAAGCAATTCATATTATATAGTTGATTGAAACATTAAAGAAAATCCTGCATATACATATACAAACAATAGTAGTGTACTTCTGCTAGCATAGCCAAGGAACGCGACCGGGTTACCCCAGTCAGAATTACTTCAAGATCAGATACTAAGTGCGCACAATTTGATGACTGCAGACAAGACAAGGGCCCCCAACTAATCCAGAGAAGGTTCCGACAACCCTCCCTCGCATCTAACAACTATCGGGTAGGCATGCGAACCTCAGTTAAACTAGTAACTCAACACCACCAACAAACATGGTTTACCAGGAAATAATCGTGACTTCCTAGACTTTCCTAGATGCACCTGTCTCCCTGACGTCCCATACCACCCGAAAGACTAGAACTCCTAGAAAGGTCTTAGATGGTGTACCACATCCGGATAAGCATGATCCACCATCCTTGTAGATAGTCCTCAACCTTTCACAAGCTTACCTTAGTGATAATATATAGTGGTATATATATAGATTGTGTGTCTTTTAAGTTAAAGATCGAAAACTATTTTGGAAGAACCCTTTTTGAAATCCAAAGTCCTTTTTTTTGAAATCCCTTTTTAAAAATTCATCTCTTTTGAAATCCACATACAAGAAGTGTAACTGGTCCTAAGGGTGAGGAACCATGGCAAGCCAACTCACCAACCTCGTAAGGGTGAGGATCCCAGGCAAGCCAACTCGCTCACCCGCGTAGGTCGCAGAACCATGGCAAGCTAACTCGCTCACCTACGTAGGTCGCGGAACCATAACAAGACAACACACCCACCCTCGTAAGGATGACGGAACCATGTCAAGCTAACACACACACCAAGTCCGTGGAACCATGACATGCCAACTCACAGATCGTCGGGCATGGTCCGTGGAACCATGACATGCCAACTCACAGATCACTCAGGCGGGAATCTGAGTGGAAGTAACACAGGCACCAGTCCACCTAAGGCATACACGATTCTCCGTGTCTTCGCAAACCCTATCAAGCCCGGTAGTAAGATGCCACTACCGTCTTTAGGCGATCACGGACAGAAATTCCTTTTGTTACATTTTCCAAAGTTGGGTTTCACATCGAGAAAACACTCGATAAAACAGATTCTCGTCTCTTCCAAAGGTTTTCAATATATCAAACATAATTTCATCTACACATGTAAAACATGGTTTTCCAAATATAACCATCATTTCATCCACATAAGTCATGATATGAAGATTTAAAGTCACAACAGTTCACAATCTATTAGAAATATTTCATAAATATGATATATAATCGAGCATGCATTTTTTCCATATTAAAATAAATTTTTTAATGCTTTCTTCATATCATAAGTTCGTTGTTATTCATAAATCACATGCCATGTCGTGTATACAAAGAAAATACATACATATTAGTTTGAAACACGCATTAAAATGGTTGGGTGCTATTAAGATGAATTGACCACCTACCTCTAGCGGTACAGAAACTGATCCTCCTCACCCAGAGAGTCAGCAACACCCAACTCACTAGCTGAAGAAGGATAACAAAGAGACGAAAATAAGGTTCTAATACTGAGAACCAACAAGTCGAATAAATCAAAGAGGAACAATAAAAATTTAAAATCAAGAAACACTAACGACATAGAGTACTACTCTAAACCTCACAAGTTAGTAAGATTAGTACTACTCCTACTTCAAACGTCTCTAATCAACCCATTTCCACCGAAAGACAAGATAGGATTATCACTTAAAGCCTCAAATAAGGTGAACTTCATTGTTGCTCTCTAATGAAATAAAATTCCTCAAAACAGTACAAAAAAAAAGAAATCCTATCCCATAAATCCCATCTTCAGCTTAAGATTGATCTTCATAGTCTTTAACATGATAGTTTTATCTAAAATAACTTAGATTCATTACCCACTATCACCAAGCTGAATTACATATGAATCTCCAAAATTTCATACACCAACATCATCAAATTTCTAGACCCAAACTCAAGGTTCCATTGAAATCATTAAAATCTTCAAACAAGGTGTAATTACCTACCAAGCATGAGCATATAAAATTCTAGAGCATGAATCATTTTTTCAAGCTCTTTGTGTTCATTATAACTATAAGCTTAAGAAATAATCACTTAAAACTAAGCAAGGATAATCTCATTCTTTAAACATAATTACAAATCCCTAAATGCCCAAAACCAGCTCACCAAGACTTATAAATGGCTGAACATCAAATTTAGATATATAGTTTATCATGATCACATAAATCCTAATAAGGTTAATCTCACCATTTCAGATTACAAAAATCTGTCCAAGCTTGTAAAAATAACCTACTAAATTCCTTGCTCACATGAATCATCATCAATTAGAGATTTCATTATATGCTTGAGGGGCATTTTCAAATCTAGAGTTATATCATCACAATTACCATGCTGGAATCTAAAATAATTAAATTCCATCTTTGAATTTCATCTCACAACTTCATGTTGTTTCCAAAACACCAACTAAAGGCCAAAACCATGGTCATCTTTACCATTACATTCCCATAAAAATTTAGCTACACAAAACAGTACCAAATTGTGTAAAATGGTCTATAAGGTCTCATTTAACTTATAGAAACCATTATTACTAAGGATATGAAAGATCCCTTTGGATTTTATATCACCTAACCTCATCATTTTCAAGTCTTCACTTGCATGCATCAAAAATGGAGGAATTAAGATCATAAAAACCATAAACTCATATCAAATCTTTAAACCTAACAGCCCAAAATTTCATCTTCATCATAAATTTTCGTTTTTCCTCAAAAACTCCAATTTACATCACAAAAATCACAAGATCTAAAGCATTAGGGTGCTGATTTCTCACCTTAACATGAAAATAGTAGCCCATCTCATCACCTCTTCCACCATTGAGCTCCAAATCACCAAGATCTACACTAGGGTGTGCACACCTTCCTATAGGTTGTGCTAGCTTTAAAATCTTCCCAATGAATTGAAACTGGCAAGTTTAGGGTTTCTACTAACTTAGTAGCAATGATTGAAGAGTAGAACCAAGGTCAAGTAACACAAATTCAGGCATCATATAACAAAATCTTACCTTCCATCACATCGTTGGAAATTCGTGCATCATCCTGTGAAATTACAAACATGCGTCCCTGAGTAACTCCACCTGATTGTCGTTGATCACCCCTGGGGCAATTCCACCTCACATGTCCTCTTTCACCATAATTCCAACACTGTAGTCTACTACGATCTCTTTGTTGTTGTTGTGGTTGTTGGGGTTGCTGTTGTTGCCTATTCTGGTTCTGATTCGGTTTCCCCTCTGGTCTGGCAAGTGATTGGGGTGCTCGAGCCGGAGGTGTGGTTCTTTGTCCTTGGGATGACTCACCATGTACCCTTTGCCTCTTACCTCCTGTGAACTGATTTTGTTGTTGAAATCGGGCTCCTTGCCTCTGCATAGCCATCTCTTACCTTCTCTGAAGTACCTCACATCCCCTCTCTAGCATTTGAACCTTCCTGACAATCTCATTAAAACTGTGAAATTCCAAAGCTAAGAGTTTTTTCATACAGCTGAGGATTTAGTCCATTCCTGAAGTTCCTTATCTTATCTGCCTCTTTATCAACGATTGTAGGGGCAAAGCGAGATAAGTTAGTGAACCTAGCCACGTACTGATCCACGATCATACTTCCTTGCCTCAGGCCCATGAACTCATAATACTTCCTTTCCTTCACTGCTGCAGAGAAATACCTATCCAAAAATAAACTTTGAAACTCGTCCCAAGATTTTGGACTCATTCCTTCCGAAGTGCTTTTCCACCAGTCCCATGCATCGTCGACTAGCATATAAGTAGCCATCCTAACTTTCAGCTCATCAGTGCATCTAATTAAGTCAAATATCTTCTCAATATCCTTAAGCCACTTTTCAGCTTTTGCTGGATCCGGTGTTCCATCATAAGAAGTGGGTCCCCAACTCTTGAAGTCCTTCAGAATCGCATTATCATCATGTAGCCCAAGGTTCCCAACCATAGGTGGAGCAGGCTGGGGAGGTGGTGGTGGTGGGGGTACCACCCCTTATGGAGCTTCTTGGTTCGCTTTAACCTCTTGTCTCAACTGGGCCACTTCAGTAACTAACAAGTTGACCGTTTGGAGAAGGCCAACTAGTCCAGGTTCGGCAGGTTGCGGTTGTGGTTGTGGCGGGGGAATAGGTGCATGAGGCGGCGATGGCAGTGGTGGAGGTGGCGGTTGTCGTCTAGGCCGACCCCTCGGCATTGTACACTGCCAAGAGTCATAGAACTAACGTATTTAACTTCATACTCCACCAAAACTTGTAAAATCATTAAATAACATAAACCAATTGAAAGCATTTAAGTCAACAAAATATCAAAGTACAATAATAAGGTTTTTATATTTTGGTGACTTTTAGATCTTTAAAGCTTTTAGCTTTTAAAATATTTTCCTACTCTTGGTGGCTTTTATCTTGTTATTTGATCTACTCAGAGCTAACAATGCTTGATACCATCTGTAATGCCCCGTAACCCAAA
Source organism: Macleaya cordata (assembly GCA_002174775.1). Lineage (NCBI taxonomy): Eukaryota > Viridiplantae > Streptophyta > Magnoliopsida > Ranunculales > Papaveraceae > Macleaya > Macleaya cordata. The sequence continues at coordinate 17,213 of MVGT01001761.1, forward strand.
ACAAGGGACATTACCATCAGTCTACAACGAAACTCAAATTCGGCAGAGTCTCTCCTGTAAACTGGACCTTTTATCACCTGATAAACACAGTGCATACAATAATATATACATCGGAAGCAAAAGAAGCTAAAGGTATGCACAAAGTTGCCACCCATTTTTTTTCTCAACTGAAATCCCAACGATGTAGGACCAGGAGGGACCTATCAAAACAACATTGTCTAAAATTATCCCATCCTCTAAGTTACCTGTAGTATAACAATGACATTCAATCTTTCACTTAACATGGATATATTTGTGATATAATATATAGTTATGTTTGTTGTTTCCTGTCAAAATATATATAGCGAGAGAAGATAAAGTAAAAGTCGCATTCATATAAATAAAAGTAACATAAGGCTCACAACGAAGCCATAAAACATAATTCTCAAAGTAAAAGAACATATGTAATAAGTCATCCACTGTGACTGAAGAAAGGGAGACCTACATCCACCACAAAATAAGGAATCCCTCGCCCAGTAAACCACGTCATAACGCCACTAAGGATCCTAACTCGATCGTCAAACGTCAACTATAAAACCACGAGAATAATTGGGTAAGAAACTCAGTAGGTAGATCAACCATCCTAATACCATCACATGCAGCGATTAATCCGATAACAGCTCAAAAGCATTTATAAAAGCAATGCATATTATATAGTTGATTGAAAAATCAAAGAAAATCCTGCATATACATATACAAACAATAGTAGTGTACTTCTGTTAGCATAGCCAAAGAACATGACCGGGTTACCCCAGTCAGAATTACTTCAAGATCAGATACTAAGTGCGCACAATTTGACGACTGCAGACTAGACAAGGGCCCCCAACTAATCCAGAGAAAGTTCTCTGACAACCCTCCCTCGCGTCTAACACCCATCGGGTAGGCATGCGAGCCTCAACTAAACTAGTTACTCAACGCCACCAACAAACCTGGTTTACCAAGAAATAATCGTGACTTCCTAGACTTCCCTAGATGCACCTGTCTCCCTGGTGTCCCATACCGCCCGAAAGACAAGAACTCTTAGAAAGGTCTTAGATGGTGTAACACATCCGGATAAGCATGATCCACCATCCTTGTAGAAAGTCCTTAACCTTTTTCAAGCTTACCTTAGTGATAATATATAGTGGTATATATATAGGTTGTGTGTCTTTTAAGTTAAAGTTCGAAAACTATTTTGGAAGAACCCTTTTTGAAAACCAAAGTCCTTTTTTTTTTAAATCCCCTTCTAAAAATTCATCTCTTTTGAAATCTACATACAAGAAGTGTAACTGGTCCTAAGGGTGAGGAACCATGGCAAGCCAACTCACCTACCCTCGTAAAGGTGAGGAACCCTGGCAAGCCAACTCGCTCACCCATGTAGGTCGCGGAACTATTGCAAGCCAACTCGCTCACCTACGTAGCTCACGGAACCATAGCAAGACAACACACCCTCCCTCGTAAGGATGAGTGAACCTTGTCAAGCTAACTCGCACACCAAGTCCGTGGAACCATGACATGCCAACTCACAGATCGTCGGACATGGTTCGTGGAACCATGACATGCCAACTCACAGATCACTCGGGCGGGAATCTGAGTGGAAGTAACACAGGCACCAGTCCACCTAAGGCATACACGATTCTCCGTGTCTTCGTAAACCCTATCAAGCCCGGTAGTAAGATGCCCTACCGTCTTTAGGCGATCACGGACAGAAATTCCTTTTGTTACATTTTCCAAAGTTGGGCTTCACATCGAGAAAATGCTCGATAAAACAGATTCTCGTCTCTTCCAAAGGTTTTCAATATATCAAACATAGTTTTCCAAACATAACCATCATTTCATCCACATAAGTCATGATATAAAGATTTGAAGTCACAACAGTTCACAATCCATTAGAAATATTTCATAAATATGATATATAATCGAGCAAGCATTTTTTCCATATTAAAATCAGTTTCTCAATGCTTTCTTCATATCATAAGTTCGTTGTTATTCATAAACCACATGCCATGCCGTGTATACAAAGAAAATACATACATATTAGTTTGAAACATACATTAAAATGGTTGGGTGCTATTAAGATGAATTGACCACCTACCTCTAGCGGTACAGAAACTGATCCTTCTCACCCAGAGAGTCAGCAACACCCAGCTCACTAGCTGGAGAAGGAAAACAAGGAGACGAAAATAAGGTTCTAGTACTTAGAACCAACAAGTCGAATAAATAGAAGAGGAACAATAAAAATTTAAAATCAAGAAACACCAACGACTTAGAGTACTACTCTAAACATCACAAGTTAGTAGGATTAGAACTACTCCTACTTCAAACGTCTCTAATCAACCCATTTCCACCGAAAGACAAGATAGGATTATTACTTAAAGCCTTAAATAAGGTGAACTTCATTATTGCTCTCTAATGAAATAAAATTCCTCAAAACAGTACAAAAAAAAGATAACCTATCCCATAAATCCGATCTTCAGCTTAAGATTAATCTTCATAGTCTTCAACATGATAGTTCCATCTAAAATAACTTAGATTCATTACCCACTATCACCAAGCTGAATTACATATGAATCTCCAAAATTTCATACACCAACATCATCAAATTTCTAGACCCAAACTCAAGGTTCCATTGAAATCATCAAAATCTCCAAACAAGGTGTAATTACCTACCAAGCATGAGCATATAAAATCCTAGAGCATGAATCATTTTTTCAAGCTCTTTGTGTTCATTATGACCATAAGCTTAAGAAATAATCACTTAAAACTAAGCAAGGATAATCTCATTCTTTAAACATAATTACAAATCCCTAAATGCCCAAAACCAGCTCACCAAGACTTATAAATGGCTGAACATCAAATTTAGATATATAGTTTATCATGATCACATAAATCCAAATAAGGTTAATCTCACCATTTCAGATTACAAAAATCTGTCCAAGCTTGTAAAAATAACCTACTAAATTCCTTGCTCACATGGATAATCATCAATTAGAGATTTGATTATATGCTTGAGGGGCATTTTCAAATCTAGAGTTATATCATCATAATTACCATGCTGGAATCTAAAATAATTAAATTCCATCTTTGAATTTCATCTCACAACTTCATGTTGTTTCCAAAACACCAACTAAAGGCCAAAACCATGGTCATCTTTACAATTACATTCCCATAAAAATTTAGCTACACAAAACAGTCCCAAAATGTCTAAAATGGTCTATAAGGTCTCATTTAAGTTATAGAAACCATTATCACTAAGGATATGGAAGATCCCTTTGGATTTTATGTCACCTAACCTCATCATTTTCAAGTCTTCACTTGCATGCATAAAAAATGGAGGAATTAAGATCATAAAAACCATAAACTCATATCAAATCTTCAAACCTAACAGCCCAAAATTTCATCTTCATCATAAATTTTCGTTTTTCATTAAAAACTCCAATTTACATCACAAAAATCACAAGATCTAAAGCATTAGGGTGCTGATTTCTCACCTTAACATGAAAAAATTAGTCCATCTCATTACCTCTTCCACCATTGAGCTCCAAATCACTAAGATCTACACTAACAAGTATGTGGAATAAAAACCCTAGGTTATTTATCCAAAAAAAATTAGCTGAAATTGAAGGTGAAATGGGTTAGAAATCTTACCCAAAGAGTTTGGAGGTTGAAGGAGAAGAATGGGGCTGATTTCCCCATCTTTTCCTTCCTTCCTTCTTCTTCTTTCTTCTCCTTCTTCCTCCTTCTTCCTCACGTTTTCTGCTAGTCTCTTTTTTTTTCTCTTCTTCTCCCCTGCAGCAGCTGGAATGGCAGCTGCTGCTGTTCTTCTCTTCTTCTCTGGTGATCTCTCTCTCTCAGTCTTTCTCTCCACCGATCTCTATCTCTCAGTCTCTCCCTCTCTCTGCCTCTCTCTCTCTCCAACAATCCCTCTCTCTCAGTTTCTTCCTCTCAGCCTCTCTCTCAGTCTCTCACGCATCTCTCTCTCAATTCTCTCTCACAGCCTCTCTCATGCATCTCTCTCTCTCTCAGCTCTCTGTCGAGCTCCCTTTCTCTTTTTCTTTTCTTTCTTTTCTTTTCTTTTTTTTTTCTCAGCAGGGCAGGTGATTGGGGGAGAGGGTTGGTGGCGGTTTGCTTTTTGGGTCACAGGCTGGGCCGCGGGTCAGGCCAGCCCGTGTCCTCCAAACCTAGCTAAATGAGTTTAGAGAGAGAAAGGAATTTCGAGTGAGAAAGGGGTTTAAAAAGAAGGAAGGTTTTATTTTGCTTGATTTTGTTGTTTTTATTATTATTATTATTATTACTATTATTATTATTATTATTAATGGGGTTTCACAATCATCTCCCCCTTGAAAGAAATTTCGTCCCCAAAATTTGGTTAAACTACTGCATTTCAAAGTTCAAACTCTAATCGATTTCAGATGCATTCGATGCTTCGACCCTCTTCAACTTCACTGCAGATTGTCTAGGAACTTTAATGGTCACCATCTTTACATAACAACCAATATGTGTGCATAATGTGCAAACAACCAATCCATCCTAAAATCAGATCGAAGTCTCAAATATCAAACAATATCAAGTTTATGCTCATTCCTATCTTACTATTTCTGGACTACGCAGTCTCTACAGACTTTATGTGGCACTGAACACTTTCCTATAGGGTGTGCTAGCTCCAAAATCTTCCCAATGAATTGAAACTGGCAAGTTTAGGGTTTCTACTAACTTAGTAGCAATGATTGAAGAGTAGAACCAAGGTCAACTAACACAAATTCAGGCATCATATAACAAAATCTTACCTTCCATCACATCGTTGGAAATTCGTGCATCATCTTGTGAAATTGCAAACATGCATCCCTGAGTAACTCCACCCGATTGTCGTTGATCACCCCTGGAGCAATTCCACCTCACATGTCCTCTTTCACCACAATTCCAACACTGTAGTCTACTACGATCTCTTTGTTGTTGTTGTGGTTGTTGGGGTTGTTGTTGTTGCCTATTCTGGTTCTGATTCGGTTTCCCCTCTGGTCTGGCAGGTGACTGGGGTGCTCGAGCCGAAGGTGTGGTTCTTTGTCCTTGGGATGACTCACCATGTACCCTTTGCCTCTTACCTCCTGTAAACTGAATTTTTTGTTGAACTCGGGCTCCTTGCCTCTGCGTGGCCATCTTTTGCCTTCTCTGAAGTACCTCACATCCCCTCTCTAGCATTTGAACCTTCCTGACAATCTCATTAAAACTGTGAAATTCCAAAGCTAAGAGTTTTTCATACAGCTGAGGATTTAGTCCATCCCTGAATTTCCTTATCTTGTCTGCCTCTTTATCAACGATTGTAGGGGCAAAGCGAGATAAGTTAGTGAACCTAGTCACGTACTGATCCATGGTCATACTTCCCTGCCTCAGACCCATGAACTCATAATACTTCCTTTCCTTCACTGCAGCAGAGGAATACCTATCCAAAAATAAACTTTGAAACTCGTCCCAAGAAATTGGACCCATTCCTTCCGAAGTGCTTTTCCACCAGTCCCATGCATCGTCGACTAGCATATAAGTAGCTATCCTAACTTATCTAAGAATAACGGAGAGAGTATATCTTAGTTAGAATACTTTCGTATTATAGGGAGTCTTATGTATGTCACTAACTGTACTAGACCTGACTTAGCCCAATTAGTAAATAAGTTAAGTAGATATACAAGTAATTCAGGAAACGATCATTGGAAGGCCATAATAAGAGTACTCAGATATCTAAGACATACATTAAGTTATGGGCTGCACTATACTAGATATCTAGCTGTACTAGAAGGATACAGTGATGCAAATCGGATATCGGACACTAAAGATACAAAATCCACAAGTGGATATGTCTTTACATTTAGAGGTATAACTGTATCATAGAAATCTTCAAAGCAAACATGTATTGCAAGGTCCACAATGGAATCTGAATTCATTGCGTTAGATAAAGCTGGAGAAGAAGCAGAATGGCTTCGAAATTTTTTAGAGGATATTCCAGTATAGACAAAGCCTGGAATAAATTTTTTAGAAATTTTTTAGAGGATATTCCAGTATAGACAAAGCCGATTGCGATAGTCAATTAGCAATCGGACAAGCACAAAGTAAGATGTATTACGGTAAACCTAGACACATTCGGAGACGACATAATACTGTTAAACAACTACTCTCAAATGGAATTATAACTATAGATTATATAAGATCGCAAGAAAACCTAGCAGATCCGTTTACTAAAGGTTTGACCAGAGCATATATAATAAATAACCCAACTTAGTTGATTGGAGATCCCAAGATCTAAGTTCAATGGGACAACTAAATTATGTATAACTCTGTTATAACACTGAAGAGTTTTAGACTCTTATCCATTTCCAGGAAAATAAGTGTTACCTACAACTAGGAAAGGATAACTTATGCTTTTAATGATATATAACTTACTATATAAGTGGGATATAACAGGATACTCTTAATAGAAAGTCACCTATGTGAGTGTGTAAGTGAGGGCCACATCTACGAGAATTTTTTAAGGCAAAAATTCTCCAAAACACTCATGAAACCAGGAAATTGTTCAGGGCCAAAATGAACAAATCCGTCAGAATCAACTTAGTTCGAAAAGAAACTGTGTAAACCCTACTGTCTTAGTTTACAATATATGGCTATACAATTCAAGACATCATGTTCACTAAGTAGCCAGTAAACCCGGTAGCAGTTAATAAAGGAAGGTACAAGGATAAAACCCACCTATCCCGATACAGTAACTTTTCTATGTCCTCTCTCTTATGTGGGGGATTGTTGGAAACTTGGCTTTGACCGAGTTGTATTTGGATTAAATTAAGTAGGACCCACTAATTTATATGTGGGTCCATATGAGTTTACTCGTCAAAATGGTTTCGGGGTGAATAAGAAAAACTAATTAATCCCAAAGAGTCCCATGTGAATGAAACTAGTATGTTGGTATCTGTTCATACTTGAATATGTGTCTTTTAGGTTCTTACATCATTTAGATAGTTTGTGACTATTCCTAAGAGTCGTGTAATCATCTATAAATAGGTTTTTTGTTCCAGTCTTTATCATTAAATAAAATTCTAAGTGTGTGCGTCTGTGTTCAAGAAAGAATAAATAAGTGTGATTCGTGTGTTTCCTTCGTTGAAGTGCTTTACCGAAGGCTTTTGATCATTGTACCTGGGAGACTAATCGCCAATTGATACTGTAAGCACCAATAACGGGGCAAATATTATCTTAAGGACATTGAATTTAATTCAAGCCTCGATCTTCTCTACCTTTTTATTTTTTTAATGTTTGAGGTTTTGCAGATTTCTTCTTCGTTCAAGTTAAAGATTTTGATACAGTGGAAACAATAGCAAGGGGGCAGAGCCCCCTCGACCCCGTTCGAACAACATAACATAAAAACAGTGTATTTATTGAAAATATCTAACATTTCCCTACTATTTTCAGAAAATGATTCCATGTCAAAGAAAGAATGAGAAGAATAAAACAGGCTGCATCACTAGAGTGACTGCCTACGTACCAATAAGGGATCAAGCCACCGTAGTTCATGCAAGCGATAAATCGACTCTATCGATAAAATAGAAATCATCATAGGAAATAGTATATAAATAAAAGTAGCTTTTGAGTTTGAACTTACACTTAGTGTAAATAACTCAAAGCTTTGTCAAGGTGCTGTGGTGAACGAATCTTGAACCAAAGACCCTCTAACGATTAACCAGAGTTATCACACATACTAGATTCCAAATAAGTGCTTTTTTATTCCAACACATTAATGGCCTTACGTAATACCCTGATTTCTTGAGTGCTTTAAAGAAGGTCTCAATCTTATAGAAAGCGACCTGACTTTCTCACTCATATAGGTAAGTTCTTATAAAGTGATTCTGCGAGTCACTCTATCTTACAATAAAACTTATTAAGGAATCAAATCCAACCTCTATCATGCAAAATTTTCACACTAGAGATTTAAGGAATGAGATCTAAAGTAATACTTTAGCGTCTTGGCTAAATCACACTTTAACTTGTTTGTACCCTTTGAACTTTGTCTATTACTTTCAAAACATAAGTAGGGTTTTGATGCAGAGCAGAAATCAAAATAACTCATAAATCTAAGAATAAAATAATAGAGCACAATTTCTCTAAACTAAATTTCATTAATCATCAAAAAACTATCTCTAATTTTTTATTTTTGGAGCTCCTTATATAGATAACTCCCACATAACAAGTTAAAAACCTACCAAAATACTAAAAACTTGGACCCTAAGGTATCTACTACCTATAAGCAACTTTCTAAACTATTAAAACTCAAAATAGACATTTCTAGTCCTTCTTAAATAAACCCTAAAGAATAATAACGAAATTCACTTATTTTTAGTAAATATAAATATAATAAATTTACATAAATAAAATAAGATTGTAATTTATTTCAAATCATCCTTCATCATTCTCCCCCTGTTAGAGAAAATTCGTCCTCAAATTTTGCTAATGTAATTTTCTTCCAATGCAACTTATCGATGAAAAATCTTGAACTTGCTATAGGTTGCAACGAAGAATTCTTTAAATCGAACATAAAGATTTAATCTTGCGGATACCACGTCAATGCTCGATAAGAATGGATCCTCATAACTAAAAGCTTCATGACATAGATCCACAAAGTCAACTATGTTGTTCGTGAAAAAATGATCAACATAAATTGACTTAAAATAAACTTCATCTTCTGGGTAAATATCGTAGATTGGTGGTAAATTCCAATCAACCGAGACTTGATTTTCTTCGATCTCACAAAGGAAAAAATAAATCTCCTTGCAACAACTTATTTTTCGAGACTTCCTTAAAATCTAAAACCTCTTCATCAGTACAGATCCAATTAATATGTTTGTCCGGCGAAGAATCACCATGAAACTTAGGAATTTCAATCTACAATCCGGACTCCCATCTTCCAGAGTCTTGCGGATAACAAGCTGCAATTTGAAATTACTCTTGATCAATAGCTGTTAATGGGTTGTTCCCCTTCTCATCAGTTTCTTTTTCCATCACCCGTGGATTAGGAATACGATGGCACTCTTGATGCGGCTGCAAAGCATCCAATTGGTGGGTGAGCGCTTGAACCTACCATTCCAAATCGGCTATCCGATCTCGCTCCATCACTTTGTATAGAGGGGCTTCACGAACTACAACACCACGACTTTGCCCTCGAGCTATGGTAAAGGAGCATAGCCGAAGCTCTGATACCAACTGATGGAGGGCGGAGATCAAAATAACTCATAAATCTAAGGACAAAATAATAGAGAACAATTTCTCTAAATTAAATTTCATTCAACATAAAAAACTATCTCTAATTTTCGTTTTTGGAGCTCCTTATATAGATAACTCCCACATAACAAGTTAAAAACCTACCAAAATACTAAAAACTTGGACCCTAAGGTATCTACTACCTATAAACAACTTTCAAAACCTATTAAAACTCAAAATAGACAATTCTAGACCTTTTTAAATAAGCCCTAAAGAATAAAAACAACATACACTTATTTTTACTAAATATAAATATAATAAATTTACATAAATAAAATAAGATTGTAATTTGTTTCAAAAAATCCTTCATCAAGTTCCCATTAAAGATGATTGAAGTTACATAGACCTCAATCCCATTCCTTTTGATGTTTTAGCAATCATCTCTCTAGCCAGTCCTTTCGTTAAAGGATCTGCTAGGTTGTTCCTTGGCTCTACATAATCAACTGTTTACTACTTGCTTAAGTAATCCCCTAAGAGACTGATGTCTAAGACTGAGATGTCGTTGCTTACCATTGTAAGTCTTATTTGCAACCTTGTACAAAGTAGCCTTACTGTCATAGTAAATCATTACAGCTGGAGATGGTTTCTTCCAAATAGGAATGTCTACTAATAAGTTTCTCGGCCACTCAGCTTCTTTACTTGCATCTGCCAAAGCAATAAACTCTGTCAACATAGTTGAGTCTGAGATGCATATTTGCTTCTTAGAACTCCATGACACAGCTGCACCTCTTAAGGTGAAAATCCATCCCGTAGTGGATTTAGACTTTGACTCTATATTATTCCAATTTGCATAATTGTATCCCTCGAGTACAACTGGATATCCTTAAAAATGCAGACCATAATTGATAGTCCCCTTCAAGTATCTTAGAACCCCTGAAACTGCGTTCCAATGTTCTTTTCCTGGATTACTAGTGAAGCGACACAACATACCAACTACGTATACTATATCTGGTCTTGTGCAATGCATGGAATACATAAGACTTCCAATCACACTAGCATATTCTAACTAGTTATAACACCTACCAGTATTTTTCATTAATTTAATGCTAAGATGTACTGGAGTAGAAGTTGCCTTATGGTCCAGATGACCATACCTTTTAAGAATCTTTTCAACATAATGAGATTTAGACAGTGATATGGATCCTTATTTTCTCATTATTTTAATTTCTAAGATCACATTTGCTTCCCCCAAATCCTTCATATCAAAATTAGATTCTAGAAACTGTTTAGTTTCCCTTACACTTTCTAAATTAGAACAAAAAATAAGCATATCATCAACATACAAGCAAATGAGGACACATAATCCATTTCTGTATGTAGAATAGATACACTTATCTGCTTCATTAACCTTGAATCTATTAGATAACATTACTTTATTAAACTTTTCATGCCATTGCATATGAGCTTGTTTTAGACCATAAAGAGACTTGGCAAGTTTGCAAACGTTCTTCTCTTGTCCAGGTAAAACGAAACCCTCTGGTTACTCCATATACACTTCCTATTCTAAATCACCATTTAGGAATGTTGTTTTTATGTCCATTTGATGAACAACTAAATTATGAATCGATGCAAGAGATAACAACACACGTATAAAAGATATCCTTGCTACAGGAGCGTAAGTGTCAAAATAAATAATGCTGTGACGTTGCTTGAACCCTTTAGCAACCAATCGAGCTTTGTATTTGTTTATAGAACCATCAGCATTTAATTTCCTCTTGAAAATCCATTTTTTGCCAATTGGTTTTGATCCATGAGGTAAATCAACCAATTTCCAAGTTTGATTTGACATAAGGGAACTCATTTCATCGTTAATTGCTTCTTTCCAGAAAAGAGCATCACGAAAAGATATAGCTTCTGTGTAAGTAACAGGATTATATCATCACAAAGATTTAACTTAGTTTAGTGTGTAATTTTATTTACATCACCCTCTACCAAAAATGTCACAAAATCAGGACCAAAGGATTTCTCTTTCCTTTGTTTTTTACTTTTATGAGGTTCTATATTCAAATGTGGTTCAATAGTTGCATCTGGTTCAACATGTGCATCATCAAGAGATTCTTCATGAATTCTTTTTGTATTATAAGGGACAGTAATATTATTCTCAGTTTGTGTAAGAGAATACTTATACATATGTTCAAAAAATTCAACATCAATAGATTCGATAATATCATAGGATTCTAATTTTAGAAACCTGTAAGCAGTACTGTTCTTAGCATAACTAATAAATACACACTTATATAGGTTTTGTTTCCTAACTTAGTAATCTATGGGTCTGGTTTTCTCATATATGCGAGACATCCCCAAACTTTTAGATGACTAAGATTCTGTTTTCGATTAAACTATAATTCATATGGAGTCTTGTTAACCCTTTTCATAGGAACCTTATTAAGGATATAACATACACTTAAAATTGCCTCACCCCACCAATAATCAGGTAAACTAGAACTTATAAGCATGCAATTAACCATCTCTATTAAAGTCCTATTTTTCTTTTTTGCTACACCATTTTATTCTAGCGAATAAGGTGGTGTAAACTCGTGAATTATTCCATTGGATTCACAAAACCTTGATAGTTCTATTACTTTGTATTTACCTTCTCTACCGGAACGTAAGACTTTAATTTTACGATTTAATTGATTTTCTACTTCTGCTTTAAAGATTAGAAATTGGTCTAATACTTCATCTTTACTCTTTAGTAAATACACATAAGCATATTTCGAAAAATCATCAATAAAAGTCACAAAGTACTTGTTTCCTCAACGTGAAACTTTACTATGCAAATCAGCTACATCTGAATGTATAAGTCCTAGTAATTCAGATGTTCTTGTTACTGATTTGTGTGACTTGCATGTAATTTTTGCCTTGAACACATACATCACACTTATCAATATTATCGAATCTACACTTAGAAATAAGACCTAAATTATGCATATTTCTAACAGATTTATAATTGATATGACCTAATTTACCATGCCATAAAGATAAGGAGTCAACAATATAAGCAGAACCCGCGCTATCAGGCCATGGGTTAAAAACGCCCCTTATAATGACCAATTTTGTCCTTCAAAACTCTCATTTTGACGTAGGTTAAAAACACCTTGATACCCTTATTATTTTTATTCTCTCTCTCCTTATATTATTCTCATCCTAATCCTAAAAATCACCTGTGAAGGTTGCATCCTCCATCTCTCTCACCCTTCAAGGGCCTTCTACACCACTGCCTCCACCTCCACCACCATGTCGTCGTGGCAACTCCAGCCTCCACATCCACCTCTCACTCTATCTCTCTCTCTCCCTCTCCTACTATCTCTTCAAACAATGTCTTCAACACACACCGCCATAATTAGGTCTGAATTTTTTTTAGATCCATGAGTCTCCCGATCTCTCTCTAGATTTCATGGAGGGTTGAAGATCAAAATGTCTACAACTACGGTGACATTTATCCACTTGGAGTCCACCAACTAAATTCATGGAATTGTTGTGTGTATGTTCTGTAATTTTTATTTTATTGTAAATTAGAACTAATTTTTATTTATTCATGTTTAATTTTCTGTTCTCACCAAGATCATGGAATTGATTTGTGTATGTTAGGGTATTTTTGTGAATGGGTTACACTAATTTGTCTCTTGATTTCTTCATTTATAGAGGCTTAGGTTGTTTATGTTGAAAGCTGGGATAACTATTAACTGGAAACTGGAATACTCCAAGGCACGTACAAACGCTATCTTTTAAGAGTTATTTCTCCCCTTCTGGTAAAAACTGCGATGTCACTCTGCGGTGATAATGAAAATCTCTCTCAGGATACAATGGAGGTCATTTAATTCAAGTCGTGACTACTTGATCAAACCAAAGAATACACTCTGAATATGAGACTGATGATGCCTAAAAAACGAGATGAAGAAGATACAGATTTTGTTATGTCTTGTGAACTGGTTGAGGGTCGTATTTATAGTTTCACTAGTGTCTATTGGTCGTGAATGGTTGAGGGCGGAGTCCCCCTCGACCCGTTCGAACAACATAACATGAAAATAATGTATTTATTTAAAATATCTAACAGTTTATATGGTTACTGAAAAGGAAAACCCCTTAACTTTTTTCTTTTGAATTCCCTTCTTTAGTTAAGATTTCGTGTTTATTGTGTACTAATTTTAGGGATTTTTCTTGATTTATAGGAAGAAGACTTTATGATATGAACCAAAACCACGGAAGAGTAAAAAGAATATGATGCTTCTACCACTAAATATTAATAGATTGCTTCCCTGGATCCTCTCTAAAGCCTCCTCTCCACTAGCTAACTCTCTTTGTCTCTCATGCACACCCACATTCATAAGCTTCACAATTCGATTTCGTTCCTGTGATAAATATGGGTTGTCTTTTTTGTGTTTTGATTACAAACACAGTAGGAAATTTCAATTCAATAATACAGTGTTGTGATTTTTTTTCCTGTTGTTCTTTTTTTTTTCTTATCATAGATCTATTTTTTCCTTTTTTTTTTTTCTTCAGGTTAGAAGAAGACAAAAATAGTCATGTCTTTTTGTCAGGTCAAAAAGTAAAGTAGGAGGCAATGAATATAGATGGTGTAATCAACTGATTCATTCTCAATTTATGTTTAACAACTGAATTATTATTATAATTTTTATTTTTTGGTTTTTTGTCCTTTTAGTTTAGATTGCACTTCATCTACTTTTATTTTTGGGTTTTGCAAGTACTGCGGTTTGAATTTTTATTAGGATGGTTATTTATAGATTTCGAGTTCTACTTCTACAGATGGGTTTCGTACAGTCACTGTTACTAAGTTTTTTTTTTGTTTCCGAAAAAGCTTGTCCATAATATGTAACTATTTGAATTCCATGAAGGAATGTAATACCCCAAAACTAACATATTTAAGATGGTATTATACCCATTTGGGTGTGTATTTATCTGAGAAATAAATTTCTCATATGCATGGAAAGCATTAAGAGAGTTATCTCTCAAAAAAAAAAAATTATTTAATTAATTAAAATAATAAAAAATATTATTTTAATCAAAAAAAAACATGG
>MVGT01003822.1:11051-77604 GCA_002174775.1 Macleaya cordata
AACTTTTTTGCTTCTAGAAGTCACTTCCTGAAAGTGTTACCATACAAATTTTTTTACTTTTTGACTTATATAAGTCAAAAAGCAACTTCTTAAGTGGTTGCCAAACACCCTCTTAATTTTCATTATGAATAATTGAATTAATTAGGTTTTATACGAAATTGTATAATTCCCATAATTCATACTATCAGATTTATAAAATAGTATTTTTAGACATGTTCCGGTCAAAATTGAGCCGAGTCTATTTCTGACAAAATTATAGATCTCGATTTTTTCTTTTCAAAATGGTATTATACATGTATTTCTAATTTATGGTTAGAGAGTAATTTCTCTTCAAAGTTACTGATTTTACAAAAATTGTTAAAAAGCTGAAATTATATTTTCTGAGTTTTTACACGTCTGTATCAGTACTTCGGATGCATATTTGGGCCCCTTATGATCAGAATTGGCCTCTAACTATTTCCGGTTAAGTTGTAGATATGTGAATCTAGTTTTTATAATTGGTTTATTTGTAAGATTTAGATTTACTATTAAATAGATACGCCCATTCTACTCAACTATGCGCAGTTGAAACAAAAATTATATTCAAACATTTCATTCTTATTTTTCTTTGACTTAGACCGATTTTGACGAGTCAATGAGTGTTGACCTAAATATTGGTTGACTTGAATTGACTTTGACTTAGCTAGAGACTTAAGTTGACCTTTACATTGACTTAGTTGACTTGGGCCTGAGTTTAAGGTAACCAATGTTGACTAAAGTAGACTATTAATAAAATATTTTTAAATTCATTATCTTTCAAAAGTAAAGAAAATCAGTTTTATTCGATATTTTTACTTACACATCTATTACATTAATCATGCCTTGGTTTTCAAACTCGGCGAATCGGGTCGGATTTAGATAACCGAAAATCGGGGTGTGACATTGCACGTTAAATTGGGAGGGGGGGGGATTGGCTTCGATTTGATATGTAAACAAAGTAAAGGAAAACAACTAGCTAAATTAGAATCTAAGAAAAACAGAATTTAAATGGTTAAGAAAATATGATGAGAAATATAGTTAAGAGATCATTCGCCACCTCTAAACATGATTAATAGTTAATGATTAGAATTATCTTTCACTCTCTTTCGAAATTAACAACCCTAAGACAATCACAAGCTCGATTATCTCGATTCATCTCTACTTTGTTGTTGAGCAAAACAAGCTCTTCACTCAATCTCTTTCCATTAGACAACCTAGAACAAGCTCTCTAAATTTAATTTAATGAAAGCAATAATCCACAAAAGACATAGGTTAAATCAAGCAATAAACACACAAGCTCGGTTTATTTAACTTGAGTCATATTCTACTTGCAATCAAACGAAAATATCCCATAATCATTGACTACAATCCGCTACTTTTATTTAGAAATCTTGACAAAACGAATCAAAACCCTAAACTAGCAATCAAATAACTATCACATTCATCTAGTTGCACACCTAAATAAACGAGACAGCAATTCATGACAAATAATAACAGTGAAATATTAACAATTTCAAAAGAAACATGAAAGAATAATTCTAAAATTAATTAATTCATAACCATGTCTAGGGTTTAGAATTTCACCCTTAACCAAAGAAAGAAATCAGCTACTCACGCTTATGAGATTCAAAAACAGATTCATCAAGAAAACTAATTAAAAGGACAGGAAAGTGGAGGGTTGCAAACAATATAGTGCTGTATGTATTCACCCTATTTTGGGCGTGAATGAACAACATCAGATCTGGGTTCTTTTCTGCCTTGCATGTGTGAAGAATGAAGAAGAAAAGCAGCAGCTGATCTCCTAGTTCAAGCCGTTGAAGAAGAAGCAAACAACAACAACAGTTTTCGTGAGTAGCAGCAGCACCTCTCCTGTTATAGGCGTTGAAGAAGAACTCTCTCCTTCCTTCTCTCTTTGTTGTGCAGCATAAACAAGAAGAAGCAACAACTCTCTCCTGTGTGATGATGAAGAAGAGTAGAGCAGCAGTAGCCTAGTTCTGTGCGTTGAAGAGAAGGAGAGAACAACAGAAACCCCCTTGGTTCTAACGTCAGGAAGAAGGCAGCAGCAAAGCAGTAATAGATTTGTTGCTGGTGCGTTGAGGAAGAAGAAGAAGAGCAGCAACTCTTCTCTCTCTCTCTCTTGTGCGTTGATAGCAAAATAACAAGCAGAAGCTGCTGCACCTGTGATAGAGTCACGATTGGATGAGGTGGAAGATAGAGCCTTGGACGTGAAGAATTTCCTAAAAATTAATAGCTAGTTTAGTTAATTCTATTTCAGCAAAACTTCTAATTCCTAGTTAGTTGTTATTTAGTTTCTTAGTTTCTATTTTGTTAGGAGTCTAATATTAGTAGGAGTGTTACTTGGAGAAGAATTATTGTGAGGCTATATATTAAGCCTTTGAGGTTAATTTAAGTAGAGAATAAGAATTTGATTACGTAGCTATTCGAATTGTTACTGTTTCTTGCTCGTGCTGGCCTGGGTAGGAACGATTGTGTTCCTATCAACCTGCCGTCCAAAACAAAGCAGAGAAGAAAAATAATAACAAAAAAACCCTAGCAGCTTAATAAAAATAATCCCTACTTTCCCACCTTTTTTTATACATATCTCTGCCGACCTCTTTAGACAAGCAGCTGCTTGTTTCTTTTAAACGAATCCTAAAAACTCTCCTCTCTTATCTTAAAAACCTAGCAGTAGCTCTTTTTTTTTAAAAAAAAATATAAAACTCAAACCTCCTAAAACAGCCCCGTTATCCACCGACTTATAAAACTCTTGCCAACTTACAATTTAAGTTTCCAAATTGTAAAGGAAATCTAACTGGTGGGTCCCACTTGAAGAGAATTACTAAACAAAATCTGTTTTCTTTAAAAAAACGTATAAAGAAGAATGTGTGATGACATCATGCTGATGTCATTACTTATTTTGAATTGTTGGCATTCGCATGTATCCACGTGCTTTCATGGGTGCCCTTATCAGTTTCCAGTATGTGCCTTCATCAATTAGCCGACTTTGATTTTTACCGCATTTTGCTCAATCCACTCATATTACCTACACACAACCAAAATACACTTAATTAATTCAAATAGAATAAAATAATTAACTAACTAATATAAATATAGGGGTATTAAATGTAATATATGTGTGCTTATCATTAATCAATCCATCCCTTTTCTAATTGTATATCCTAGTTTATAAAAATTTACTTTTGTACTTCTGTAATTTCTATCTTGCTTGATAGTCAGAACCTTCCATATATGTCCCTGAGTTGTACCCTCTTTAAGCTATTAACCTTTCTTCTCCTTCTAGTCGTTGTTCTGCCTTATCTTCTGTCATCTTTCTGCAGGATGACAAGTCTTGCACTCATCTCATTCATCTTGTTACCAGTACCACTAATTTTCTCATGAGCCACTCTTGAATAGTTTCATAGAACCCATTTGTATATCTAAAAGATTTATTACTTAACATGCCTAGATGAACCTGCAAAATTTTTTCAACACAGAAGACCTGTAAAATAGAAAACAAAGATATTGCAAACAAAGCTATACATGTGGGTAAACCTTCAATCTTAGCAATTGCCCTAATTTTTCCTTTACCCTAATTTTTCCTTTAAAAACTCTTGTTAATTCCTTTATTTCTAATTTCTAATCACCATAATGCATGTTTTTTAGCTCTTTACAAACTTTTTATGGAAGTAACATGATATTAAGAGTAAGATAATTTAAATGATAAGAAAAATATAATTATAATAATGGACCCATAGATATAAAGTGTTTAAGAAATAAAACTATAAACCTGTAAAAGCTAATTTCCTTTTGAACTGATTCTAGTAAGATCTGAATAATGCAATTGTAATATAATTTAATTCAGCTTTAATCTAGAATATAATATCAAATTAGAATTTTAGTATATCACGCTGCAATCGACTCCTTAAATCTCTAATAAAAATCTGAGATGTTCAAACCTAGTTTGCGATTGAATTTGTACCGACTTGTATTAAGTGAAATAAAGAACAAATTGAACTCCATTGCTGCAAACCGAATGGTCTTCATTCCTTCTAAATAACTTCAACCCTATTACAATATATGCCATGCTGAAGTAATGAATGAATTTAAACTTTACTCAATAGTCTGCGTGAATGAAGAAAATAGTAAAGACAATTCCTTAAGCAATTGTTCTATATAACTGATCTTAAGAATGCATAACAGTTAGGCTAATCTGTGAAAATGGTAACAACTGATTTCGTGTGTACAAGTAGTGAAAGATTGAACCCGAACTGTAGATTGATTATACTCTTCTTTAGTAAGCAGATTTAGGAATAAGTGATGTATTGTAACAGCAAGTGCCATCCAACCTGATCTGCATGTTTGCATTTGACAAAAAGAAAACCAACAAAACCAAAGATACAAAATGCAAAATTTACAGAATTGAGAATTTACTAAAGTATGAGTAATCTTCTCTCTTTTCTTCATGCCTTTTAATACAACCGTAGCTGTTGAAATCTCTAGCAGTCTAAAACTGAATAATGGTTTTTATTAGAAAACAAAATAAAAATCTGACGCAGCAGAAAAAACGATAAAAATTCTAGTTCGTCGTCTAGAATTGAAGAACACCAAAATAACTCTCAAATTAAGAGAAAACTCAAATATATGTATTTAATTCTTAACAATAAATTGTCTACTACATCTCCTTATATAATAATAAGGGTTTCCTAATTCTAATAGAACTGTAATTGAAAAGAAACTTCTAATCTAACAAGGAAACTACTAAATAATAAAATAAAAATACCTAAATAATAAAAATTACTAGCTAAAATTTAAAAACTACTAAATTCTTAATTAAAGCTAAAATTGACGACCGACCCACGAAATTTGTCCTCCATCAAAATCAAACAGTGTAAACAATGTGACAAGATGAAACTTGAAACTACGCATTATATAACCTGAAACTATAATACTTACTCTAGTTACCCTCTATAGGTTGACTAAAAATGGTACCTACTCCAGTATATAACTGTATGAAACCTTCACAGAGCTTCAATATTAACTAATAGTCTGTTTGGACAAGGGATTTTAAGGAGGGATTTTGTGGGGACCAGAAATTTTGAGGAAAAATATAACATGATTTTTTCACCAAATCCCTGGTCCCCACAAAATCCCGCTCCTAAATCCCTTATCCAAACAGACTATAAAAAGAATATGTACTTCAGATTTAAAGAATCTAGATAGCAAAATTCAGAATTAAAGAATCGAGATAAGAAAGTTCAGATTTAACTACTTATAGAGCACTAAAAGAACATGAGCAATGTGAAAAGCTCATAAAATGTGCTTGTAGCTTCTAAACTGATTTCTATTTGGCTGATTGTACTAATCTTAGTGACTGATAAGAGCTCAATATGAAATCATGTTGTGACAAAGTGGCAGCCTAGTAATGCATAACATTGTAAAAATTTATTTTTGGAAAAGTTGATTATAATGAAACATAGAAATTTTATGCTAAAACCCTAAAACATAGAAACTTACCTGCTACTGAAAGCACAAATTTCGGATTAGAGATGAATTGAGAACAAATGTCTAATTTCTTAGTGTAATTATGCCATAGTATACAACCAGTAGTTATCCAAAGCAACCTGCTTAAATTATCAGTATTAAGATCTGAGAATTTCATTTATACGATTTGTCAACTATAACGAGGTCAAGATATTATTGTGTATCAATGAAAGAAGGAATTTCAATCTAAAGAAGAATGTGATTATAATACAACTAAATATCTCAATCAAACAAGGAGATTAGAAAGTAACGAACAAGTTTCACATAAATTTTCATAGCCAAATTGTAAAACACTTAAAATTCAGTTTCTCAAATTTCAAAGAACAAAGGTAACGTAAAAGTGGATTCTTAGATAGAACTAAATGACAAACACGAAAGAAGTTGTTGATTGCATTTATTCAGATCAATTGAAAACTGAAAATTTTAAAATCCATACATAATATAAATAACATTCATATTAAAAAAAAAAAAAAAAAATCAGTACATTTAACAATCTTAAAAAATTAAATAAAACACAAAACCTAAAAACTTAACCCTTAGGCTAAGGGCACATGTTAACAAAATCCATAAGATATTTTGAAAGAGATCCGTCTTAACTTTCATAAGCTAAAAACAAATGAAAGTCAAACAACAGCAGTGTATCTGTATGTCCTTTTCATGCACAGTATCAGTTACAGTTGGAACCCTTTGTTTTATGGGTCCTGTTAACGTGTGCCCTAAGGGCACACGATAAGGTTGTTTTTCAAGAAATGTTTTTGTAAGTTAAAGGTCTTCAAATCAGCTGAATTTTTGTAGACATAATATTATCATTATTTATAACATATCTACAAAAAATCAGCTCAATCAGAAATATCTAACCCTCCAAACAAATCACTTTAAATGTGAGCCGTCCATTCACACTATTAAAGTCTAAATTAAGTGTTCGTGGTGTTAGAGGGTGCTAGAGGTCTCGGATTGAGCTGATTTTTTTAGATATGATCCAAATAGTATAAATAACATACATATCTAAAAATCAACCTATTTGGACAAACTTAAAAAATTAAATAAAACACAAAACCTAAAAGCTTATCATCTGTTAACAAAATCCTTGTCTTATTTGTTAATTAATGAACAAAATTTAGGGGGTCTTGTTAACTTGTGCCCTAAGGGCACACGATAAGGTTATTTTTGAAGGGGTTTTTTTGCACGTTATAGGTCTTCAAATCAGCTGAATTTTTGTAAATATAATATTATCATTACTCATAAGATGTCCACAAAAAATTAGCTCAATCAGAGATATCTAACCCTCCAAACAAATCACTTTAAATGTCAGCCGTTCATTCATAATATTAAAGTCTAAATTAAGTATTTGTGGTGCTAGAGGGTGTTAGAGGTCTCGGATTGAGCTGATTTTTTTTTGGATATGATCCAAATAGTATAAATAATATACATATAAAAAAATCAACTCATTTGGACAAATTTAAGAAACTAAACAAAGCACAAAACCAAAAAACTTATCATGTGCCCTTAGGGCACATGTTAACAAAATCCAAATTTAGGAACCATAATTAAGCTTGTCGGTGTGGAATCTGGGGGTTCATGACATCATGTTCTAATGATCATTCATTGGATTAATATACTTTTTGGATCTTTCATTAAATACATACCTATTGCTTGCTTGATTAGGGCTAAATAAGAAAAGAAAAATAAGACTTTTGTGGGGCCCACACGGTATTCCAAGATTCCAGATTCGTAAACTTACGAACGTGTAACTTATTTTAAATAGTTAATGGGTGGAGATAAAAGTAATCACCTGGGATGACCTTCCAGGCTTTGGATCCTATGGACACGGATCTATTCATCTGCTTTATGGTGCCTTAAATATTTGAGCAGCATAGGAGCCATCATACACCGTCACCAATTTCTATAATTTTAATTGCGTCCTTTTAATTTACACCTAATTTTAAGGTTCATTCAAATATGATTCAAAAGCTGATTTTTTTTATAAAAATGATTTCTTCAACGTTTAGGTCACATCAGTTCATGGGTCGTCTTCAAGTAGGTCTACCTGCAACCTTAATTCTATAATAATTACACTCAATTTATACGTAACGGTGGTAGTTACATGGAGTTAATCCAAAGAGTGATTTTTTTGTAATGATATCTCCACCTCATGAGAGTTAGATAGTGTAAAAAAGGATTAAGTAAATTGTTAATAATAAAAAAAATTAATGGTTTGCTAACCAACAGAGGGCAAAGTGAATTTGTGAAGGGGTTAATCAAATAATGCGCTACATAATTGTCAACTCACACGAGCATAGTGCGAGTGAAGGAGCAAAGTTAGTTTAATGGAGGAATTAATTAAATAATACATCGCATAATTTGTCAACTCACATGCACACAACACGTGTGAGAGGACAAAATGAATTTATGAAAAGAGACTAACCATATAACACGCCGCAAAACTTGCCATGGCAGCGCATGTGAGTGAGCAATATAAGTTTACTTAGGGAAAGCAAATCCATATGCGCTGCTACCCAAAAACACGTAGCGCGTATTAGAGGCTAGTCAATATGTAATGCTACTTGTACACCCAAGACTTTGACACCAAGTTGGAAACGGAGAAAACAAATTATTAAAGTTGGACTATTAACCCTAACATACATGTGAAAATTAATGAATTATAATTGTAAAAAATATAACGACCTTGTAAATATCCTCTTTTCTCTACCCCAGGGTTTCCACATCTTCTGTGGAAATTGGGCGACAAATAAGAGAGCACAAGACAAGGCATTTGTATAGTAAGTTAATGACTAAGGGGCATTACTAGAGGGACACCAGATTTTGACATCTAAGATTACATCTGCTTATTTTATTGATTGAAAACCAATCATGAAAAAGCATTAATTCCATTTCAGCCCCTCATACCACTTTTAAAAAGCAGATGTAATATTTGGTGTCAAATTTTGGTGTTATTCTNATGAAAAAGCATTAATTCCATTTCAGCCCCTCATACCACTTTTAAAAAGCAGATGTAATATTTGGTGTCAAATTTTGGTGTTATTCTAGCAAAACTGAACCCTGAATCCTGGTAGCTATAGAAACTACTTTTGTCGTTAAATATGGTTTTAGTGGGTCTATTATTGCTAGTCGCACAATCAGACACGATACCAATCAGACAAGATACCAAACGCAGTTGTCTTTTCTTTCTTTTTTTTTTACAGTCGTACTAAAAAAAATTAAAAAATTACAACTAGACTCGTTAACACGAAATCAAATTTTATACTCGATAATAAAGTACCGAGTAAAATCACACAAAAAAGTTTTAACAGTCTCGTTAAAAGAGGTACTGAATTTTTAAAGTAATACTTGGCGATATGGCACTGAGTTTGTTAGGCAATACAGCAACACTCATGTTTCCAAGCCAGGGCTTTTTCGTAGAAAAGAGAAAAATAATAATTATAGCCTGAAATTATACCTTCTTTGGCTGACGATTTGGTCATGGAATGAATCTACCGTGGTGAACAATTTTTTTATATCTTGTTAGAATGTGGCCCACATTAACCCATTAATGATTACCCATGTGTTTTAATTACTGGGCTTAACCAAAACCCAACTGTATAGACCCATTAGGGTTAGGGACCATCTTATTGGATGTTGGTAGGTACACCCTATTAAAACTCATTATGATGGAATATGAGTATAAAAGGATTAATAGGGAGGCATTAGGGTTCATAGTTTTCACCCTCTCAAGTTGCACTCTTCCATCGTATGTGCGGCTCGCCTTTAGGGTTTTGGTGTGCATTGGGTAGAAAGCTAAAGCCTGCCTCCATTGTTGTCTTCATCAACTAGCGTAATGGATCGAGGTAAGTGCATCAATCTTGAATCTTTAATATTAGTGGCAAGCATGATATCTCTAGATCGATTATAGTTTATGTGTTTAATCCGCCTAATATTTGTATGCATAAACTAATTAAGTTTACATGTGGTATCAGAGCCTAAGGGCTGATTTATCTTGCTTGCTCAT
Source organism: Macleaya cordata (assembly GCA_002174775.1). Lineage (NCBI taxonomy): Eukaryota > Viridiplantae > Streptophyta > Magnoliopsida > Ranunculales > Papaveraceae > Macleaya > Macleaya cordata. The sequence continues at coordinate 20,617 of MVGT01003822.1, forward strand.
TATCGTGATTCGAGGTGTATGAGATTTTACGATTCTGTGAGTGATATGAATAAATATTATAAGTTATAATAAATTAATGATATTATATATATATATATATATAATTATAATGTTTGTATATATATATTACGGTTGATGTTTGTATCTGATGGAACAAATCATTAGTTAATAACTTATAATATGGAACAAATCATTAGTTAATAACCTATTATTATTATTTAATGATGATTGTTTCGTGTTTGGTGCTGGGTAATGATTAGTCTTATGATTATAAAAAAAAAAAATTTTTACTCTGTTTTGCGAGTTTTTTAAACAGAGAAATTTATACTTTATAATAAAGTAATGATTGATTTATTATGTAATGATTAGTCAATGATTGATTAATAAAGTTTTTTTAATTAGTCCTCTGTAATCATTAATTAATGATCGTTGGAAATCGAGAATGGATGGGTCATTGGATAATGATTAACAAGTATTGGATAATGATTAGCTTTGGATAATGATTAGCATATCATTATTTAAAAAAAAAAAAAAAACCCTTATCTTCTCCATCTGTTTTGGAGAAGATGGAGACGAGTTGAACCGAGTCAACTCACACCGAGTTGACTCGGTGAACCGGTCTCTAACCGAGTTGACCCGACCCGGTTTGACCCGACCCGGATTTTTTGTGACCCGACCCGGATTTTGACCCGACCCGGATTTTGACCCGACCCGGATTTTTGACCCGGAACCAATTTTAGAAATTGGTTCCAGAACCAGAACCAATACAAAGAACCAACATTTTATTTCTGAAATTGAAATTAAATTGAACCGAATTTCTTGTTATTGGTTTTTATGCGTTTTCGGGCTCATTTTATGTCCGTTTTTGACCCGTAAAGGCTTGTTTTGTTCGTTTTTTCGAGCCGGACGCATTGGAATCATAATCCAGTCAATTTGCCATAGATTTAATTGACATTAATTATGATTATATCTTGCTATTCATATGTCACATTAGTGAATTGTGAATATTATAGGTTTAACCAGTACGACGGTTGCCAAAGTGACCTATGGAGTAGATAGACCTTTATATTTACATTCATATTATTGTAATTTAATGTAATTACCCATACATTAAGTTAGTGACATAGCGAAAATCGCGTTTTCTAATTACAGACTGACGATTGGTCCAAAGATTAATCATCAGTTGAGATGATTAGAGAACGGTATAAAGCAATTAAATGACTACATCTGATTAAGCTAACCTAAAATACCCAAAGGTATCAAGTTTTCTTGATTGGATGATATGTATTTAATTGGCTTTATAGGAGTGAGGGGTCATCCATTTAATGAACACTATGTATGTCTTAATTTTATCCCAAAGGAAAGTTTTGATGATACAGTTAGTTCATTGATTATCAGAATGTATGTTATAATTTCTGAATTACATTGATGCGAGCGAATTTATATTCTTATTGTTTTGTATGAATCTTAATCCTTTGCAGTTTCAGTACCAGTTTCTCTTCATTCGCATGCTTCGTCTATTCCGATGCTTAATGGCTCAAACTTCTCTGAATGGAGTGAGCATATCAAGTTCACCTTAGGTGTTCTTGATCTTGACTTATCTCTTGTATCTGAGAAACCCGCTGCACTTACCGACGACAGCAGTGCGGATGAGCAGAGTGTTTATGATGCCTGGGAAAGATCGAATAGACTAAGCTTAATGCTCATGCGGATGACTATCGCAAACAACATTAAGACTGCTCTACCTCAAGCTGAAAATGCTAAGGCATTTTTGAAAGGAATTGAGGATAGATTTCGTGCCGCTGATAAGTCTTTAGCCGGCACGCTTATGGCTCAACTCACCACCATGAAATATGATGGTGTGAAAGGTTTGCAAGAGCACATTCTTGAGATGTCAAACATTGCAGCTAAATTGGGTGGATTGGGGATGAACGTAGAAGAATCCTTCCTGGTACAGTTCATTATGAATTCTTTGCCTCCTCAGTATGGTCCATTCCAAATGAATTATAATTCTCTTAAAGACAAATGGAATGTGAATGAACTATCAAGTATGATAGTTCAGGAGGAGGCAAGACTCAAGCAACAAGGAAGCTTCTCCGCTAATCTCATGACTCAAGGAGCAAAGAAGAAGTGGAAGCCCGGAAAAGGAAAGAAATCAGCACCATCAAAGGAAAATGGACCTACTCATGCTTCACAGGTCCAGAAAAAGGAGAACGTTAAGTGTTTCTTCTGTAGGAAGGAAGGACATATCCGAAAGGATTGTCCAAAGCGTAAGGCTTGGTTCGAAAAGAAAGGTGAGCAATTAGCTCTTGTGTGTTTCGAATCAAATCTTGTTAATGTTCCTTCTAATACTTGGTGGATTGATTCGGGTGCTAATGTTCATGTTTCTAATACGATGCAGGGATACCTTTCAAGCCGAACCCCCAGTCCAACTGAACGCTTTCTTTTCATGGGAAATAAAAGTCAAGCTGAAGTATTAGCCATAGGAACTTACCGTTTAATTCTTTCTACTGGTTTTAGTTTGGACCTCTCTCATACTTTATACGTGCCTTCTGTGACACGTAATTTGATTTCCTTATCTAAATTAGATCTTTGTGGATATTCTTTTAATTTAAATAATCAATGCTTCAGTTTGTTTAAGAATTCCATTCTTGTAGGTTCTGGTAGTTTGTGTGATGGTTTGTATAAGGTTAATCTAGATATCCAATACGCTGAAACCCTTTTGACCCAGCATCATAATGTGAGTATTGGAAGTAAACGTAACATGATCAATGAGAATTCTGCTAACTTGTGGCATAAAAGATTGGGGCATATCTCCAAAGAAAGGATAGAAAGATTGGTGAAGGATGGGATTCTTCCAACCCTAGACTTCACTGATTTTGGAGTATGTATTGATTGCATTAAGGGAAAGGCAACCAAACACACCAAGAAAGGAGCCACAAGAAGTAGTGAACTTCTTGAGATTATACATACTGATATATGTGGACCTTTCTCCACTGCATGTTTAGGTGGAGAGAAATATTTCATCACCTTTATTGATGATTTTTCACGATATGGATACATCTATTTGTTGCATGACAAATCTCAGTCAGTGAATGTCGTTGAGGTGTTCATTACTGAGGTTGAAAGACAATTAGATAGAAAGGTGAAGATCATCAGATCTGATCGAGGTGGTGAATATTATGGAAGGTATGATGAATCGGGACAACACCCCGGTCCATTTGCCAAACTCCTTGAAAAGCTTGGCATTTGTGCGCAATACACGATGCCTGGGACGCCACAGCAGAATGGTGTTGCTGAGAGGCGTAATCGTACTCTAATGGATATGGTTAGAAGTATGTTAAGCAATAATACTTTACCCATAACGTTGTGGGGCGAAGCTCTTAAGACCGCTGCGTACATATTAAACCGGGTTCCTAGCAAGTCAGTTCCAAAAACTCCTTTTGAGCTATGGACTGGTAGGAAACCCAGTTTAAGACACCTGCATGTTTGGGGTTGTCCAGCGGAAGCTAGAATTTATAACCCACAAGAAAAGAAATTGGATTCTAGAACGATCAGTGGTTTCTTTATTGGATACCCTGAGAAATCCAAAGGGTATAAGTTTTATTGTCCTAATCATAGTACGAGAATTGTTGAAACCGGTAATGCCAGATTTCTTGAAGACGGTGAAACTAGTGGGAGTAGTGAATCACGAAATGTAGTTATTGAAGAAATACGGGTAACAGTCCCTATACCCGTAACTTCAAGAAGAGTTGTTATTCCAATAGTTAATCATCCAAATGATAATATGGAACAACAACAAATAAATGATCCACTACCCCATGACGATGATGCCATCGATGAACAGATGATTGAAGAACCACAACCAAGGGAATTACGTAGGTCTCAGAGAGAAAGGAGATCTGCTATTCCTCCTTATTATATGGTGTATCTTCAAGAATCTGATTATGACATAGGGACAAGTAAAGATCCGGTTTCGTTTTCACAAGCCTTAGAAAGTGTTAATTCTGATAAGTGGATTGATGCCATGAATGACGAGTTGAAATCAATGACACAGAATGAAGTCTGGGAACTCGTTGAATTGCCTGAAGGATACCAGAAAGTAGGATGTAAGTGGGTCTTTAAGACCAAACTTGACTCCAAGGGCAATATCGAACGATATAAAGCTAGACTTGTGGCCAAAGGTTTCACTCAAAAGGAAGGCATTGATTATAATGAGACCTTTTCACCGGTATCTAAAAAGGACTCACTTAGAATTATTATGGCTTTGGTAGCTCATTACGATCTAGAGCTTCACCAGATGGATGTGAAAACAGCTTTTCTGAATGGGAGTTTAGAAGAAGAGGTCTACATGGATCAGCCTGAAGGCTATCTTGAAAAAGGAAAGGAACATATGGCGTGTAAACTTAAGAAATCAATATATGGACTTAAGCAAGCCTCCCGACAATGGTATCTGAAGTTTAATGATACTATTACTAGCTTTGGATTTGAGGAAAACATCGTTGACCGATGTATATATCTAAAGATTAGTGGGAGTAAGTTCATAATTTTGATTTTGTATGTTGACGACATATTACTCGCCAGTAGTGATCTTGGTTTATTGCACGAAACCAAGAAATTTCTCTCTAATAACTTTGAAATGAAAGATATGGGTGAGGCAAAATTTGTTATCGGAATCGAAATCTTTCGAGACCGAAAACGAGGATTGTTAGGTTTGTCTCAGAAGAGCTATATTGAAAGAGTTTTAGAGAGATTTGGCATGAAGGATTGTTCACCCACTGAAGCGCCAGTGCAGAAAGGTGATAAGTTCAGTCTTATGCAATGTCCAAAGAATGATCTTGAGAAGAAAGGAATGGAAAAATATCCTTATGCTTCAGCAGTAGGCAGTCTTATGTATGCACAGACCTGCACCAGACCAGATATTAGTTTTGCAGTGGGCATGCTTGGACGTTACCAAAGTAACCCAGGAATTGCTCATTGGAAAGCAGCAAAGAAGGTGATGCGGTATTTGCAAGGGACAAAAGATTATATGCTTACCTACAGAAGAACTGATAATCTGGAGGTAGTTGGTTACTCTGACTCCGATTTTTCTGGGTGCGTTGATAGCTTGAAATCGACCACTGGATATGTCTTCATGTTAGCAGAAGGAGCTATTTCATGGAGAAGCAGGAAACAGACAGTTTATGCTTCCTGCACTATGGAGGCCGAGTTTGTTGCATGTTATGACACCACACTACATGCATTATGGTTGCGCAATTTTATCTCAGGGCTTGGAGTTGTCGACTCTATTGCCAGGCCGCTGAGAATTTATTGTGATAACAGCGCAGCAGTCTACTATTCCAAGAACGATAAGTATTCTAATTCACCAGGTGGTAAGCACCTAGAGCTTAAATTTCTTATCGTTAAGGAAGAAGTTCGGAAACAAAGAGTGTCTGTAGAACATATAAGTACGAAGCTCATGATTGCAGATCCATTGACGAAGGGATTGGCACCTAAGGCATTTAAGGAACATGTTGCAACAATGGGTCTAGGTTGCCATTTGTAATGTTTATTTATGGATCATGAATTGGTTATTGGTTTTTCAGACATTTAGAGATCTCACAATAATATGTTTCCGATTTCCTGTTTTCCTTATGTGTACACATTTTATGATGGGATGCATGATAACAGGAATAGTCTTGACAAGACATTAAAGTTGAACCGACTCAATTAAAGGCATCATGGTACTAGCCTTTAATGATGAGAGTTACCTAATTATTGATCATATTAAATGAGTTCTAGTGATGTGGTACATGGAAGGAAATGTGTTGTATAGAAGATACATAACCGCCATGACTCACACTAGTGACTTATTTAATCATGATATTATGATAGTCAATAAGATGGTTAAGATTGGGATATTGTTTTTCAAATTGCGATCGCGTGTATGTCTTTTGTTGTTAAGCCCTTGATCGAGTCATTTTGAAATAAAATGAATTTCAAACGTTTTATTAAAATAAAACTTGTTTTGTTTTCTTATGGGTAATGGGTCATATGGGCCAAGTGGGAGAATGTTAGAATGTGGCCCACATTAACCCATTAATGATTACCCATGTGTTTTAATTACTGGGCTTAACCAAAACCCAATTGTATAGACCCATTAGGGTTAGGGACCATCTTATTGGATGTTGGTAGGTACACCCTATTAAAACTCATTATGATGGAATATGAGTATAAAAGGATTAATAGGGAGGCATTAGGGTTCATAGTTTTCACCCTCTCAAGTTGCACTCTTCCATCGTATGTGCGGCTCGCCTTTAGGGTTTTGGTGTGCATTGGGTAGGAAGCTAAAGCCTGCCTCCATTGTTGTCTTCATCAACTAGCGTAATGGATCGAGGTAAGTGCATCAATCTTGAATCTTTAATATTAGTGGCAAGCATGATTTCTCTAGATCGATTATAGTTTATATGTTTAATCCGCCTAATATTTGTATGCATAAACTAATTAAGTTTTCATATCTTTCACCGTGGTCATGGATAATTAAAATGGTGATATATCTATTCTATTCTTAAAAGGGAAGGGACTTTAGAGGTAGTTATTGAGACTCTAAATTATCTTTTCTATATTTTATCCCTAATAAATAGAAAAAGTAAATTGTTTTAAAACTTTCTATAAGACATAAAATTAGGGGTATAATTGGTAATCCCAAAATAAAGAAGTTGTAAAAGTACCTAAAATCTCCCTCTCCTAAAAATCTCTATATCTTTCTTCATTTTCTCTCTCACCAAACTTTTCCTCTACTTAAAATAATGGAAGTTACAAACTTCCCTAAAATCTCTCCCTTAAATCTCTCCACAACTTAGATAAAGCCTTTTTTTTTACTACAACTCCACATTGCCAAAATCCCACAACTGTTAAATTCCCCACTTCCCTTTTATACCTCTTTGTTATATTCAAATTAAACACTTTTTAACTCACACCAATTAAAGAGTAAGGGATATTATTGTAACTATCTATTTAATCTAACAAAATAACTTGACGAGATATTCTCAATTGGTTTGCATAACTAACTCAATATAAGAATCCTCCAATTTGCATTTAAGAAGACCTATTTCCCACTTGAATGAACTTCTATTCAGGTATCTTTTTCATCTTATATTTCTCTCTTTTTTTTTGTTTTTAATTAAATTTTGTTGGTTTGTTGCTTCATCTCTATAAATTCTCAGTTATCTTGGTATCATGTAGGTATGAGGAAGAGAAAGAAAGGGCTACTAAAGTGGGAATAAAGGAAAGAGAGATGCAAAATAACAATCAATACAAACCGCAAGCCATAAAAAGAAAAATAAAAATAAAACATAGTACTACTCATCACTTGGATTTTTATTTCGATTTCCATTGATTTTTGTTTTCAAAATTTACCGTGCTACTCTTTTCTGATAATTAGAGTTTTAAAAGTGATTTTGTATGTTCTCTCCTAAATTACGGATGGCTTGAACCCAATTTGTAGAATTGAATTGCTCGGAATCAAATAAATAGATAGTTAGCAATAATTAAGATTTATTCTAATTCAACTGTAAGAAAATTAAAACCATAGAGATCATGTATATATTTTGCATTTAATGGTTAAAACGTGTTAGACACGCGTATCGCGCGTGCAGGGGGTCGCGTTCTATTCTTTAAAGAGAAGCGACCCTAGAGGTAGTTATTGAGGCCCTAAATTATACTTTCCATATTCTATCCTTATTAAATATGAAATTTTCCTATTAAATAGAAATTTTAAAGAATACAAAAATAAGGGCATAATTAGAAATTTAAAATAAAAGAAGTTACAAATTTTACAAGTAGAAATTAGTATTACACGTAGATAGCGATTCTCCACATAAATAGTGATTCTCCTTCAAAACTGCTCCCACTAATATTTTTACAACTTAAAAGATATTCTCAAGTCCGTTTAAAAACTAACTCAATATAATTCCTCAAACGAGGATGAAGAATGCAGAGAAAGAAGAAAAATGGGCAACTTCTTCTTGAAAATTAATATCTGTGGATAACTTATTTTTGAATATTTTCTACTGTTCTAAGAAAAATAGATTTTTAATAAATATTTTATTTCATTTTTTAAATTCTAATTATAAATTTATTTATTAATTGTTGTAATAAATGTAATTAATGGCTAAAATGCGTTAGATACACGCAACGCGTGTGCAAAAGGTCCCGTCGATATAATAAAATAGTGCAGTCTTAAGATAAAGAACGACTAAGATTTTTCTTCTAATAAATCTGAATCATCCTTGCCGACTAAGACAAATACATAAAACTTCCTAATCAATGTCGTATTTAGTAAATAAAGAGTATTTAAAGAGTATATGATTATTATAAGTTTGTAGATAAAAAATGGTTACAATTAATAAAAATATGATATGTGGAGGAGAGAGAAATTTATCTAACTCTTAATTTTTTTTAAATAAAAATGTTATAACTTTTTATCTACAAATCAGTTTTTAACAAAATTTATATTTTTGAAAATGATTCGTGAAGATCTTCAAAATGAAACCAGTCACCAATACCAAAATTTAAAAGAAAAAATTAAAGTATTTTGCGTTCTTATTAAATAGGGTTAATTAGACTTAGGGTCCCATATTATAACCAATATTAGAGTTTGGGTCCTAGATTGACGGTTGACCTAGTTAACCGTCTAAAAAGTGACGGAAATCTATAAAATGACGAGAATACTCTTTAACAGAACTCAAACATTAATATGAATTATCAGTAGGACTTAAAATCAAATTTCTTGTTGGTGGATCTGAAGTTAGAAATAGTCAGACTATTGTAATTCAGTAAAAGCTACCCGTAGTTCAAGATCTACTTAATCTTAATCTTTATGCTCTAGGTAAGTGTAACGACCCAAAATAATTTAGTTGACTAGTCAATGCTAAGTCGAGTCTAGTCCAACGCTTTAACCATAAAACCAATTAATTATTAAAATAATTAAGTTTAGTGTTAAAATAATTAAACTTGGGATTAAATAATGAGATTTTTATCGGATGGGTATTTGAAGAATCTAACCGTACGAATGGATAGATCTCAAAAAGTTATCGAATTTCGACTTCTCACACGTGAAAATCAGACACCAAATAAGCCCAATTCGAAGTCCGGAATGCGATTTTGACCAATACCGAATGTACCCACAATTTTGACCATGATTTTGACCAATTTAGCTTTATTTAGATGTGCATACACATTATATATGTGTGTGATGCACTAAAAACTAACTTTGTAAGCTTTGTATACATACTTGTGTGTGTGTGTTATGTAGCAAAAGTTTATTCTAAAATCTATCTTCTAGCTAATTGAATTGGAATTCTTTTTGAATTCCACCTCTTTCTCCATATGGTTTGTAAAACCAGTAAAACTAAAATAGTAGATAGTTTGAGAGTTAGTGAGAGAACAAGTGAAGGGAGAAGAAAAGTACGGTGGAGAGAAAGGGAAGAAGAAAGAAAGAAAGAAGAGGAAGAAGAAGGAGAAGAAGAAAGAAAGAAAGAGAAGGAGAGAGACGTGGAGAGAAAGAGAGAGAGAGAGAGAGTTGACAGTAGAGAGAAAGAAGAGAAGAAGAGGATGAAGAAGATAACGATGGCGATGATGACGACGGCGACGATAGAGAGAGAAAGGGTTGGGGAAAAAGGAAGGGAAGATTAAGGATGGGAATTTTCATCCTAACTTCTAAGTTAGGTAAGATTGATGATTCTCCATTTTTCTCCAGCAAATTTAATGGGGTTTCTTCTCCATTTAATTCTTAATTTTTGATTTCTAGGTTAGTAATAGTGAAAAGAGTAGAGAATAAGGTTTAAGAGGGATTGAATATTATTTCAGATTCTAAGGTATGAATTTAACTCCATTTTCTTTTCCTAATTTGATAGAATGTTAAGTTTTTCTTAGAATCAAATTAACTAGAGGTTGAATTTTCAATTCTAATTGTAGTTAATTAATTTAGTTGAAAATTGAATTTTAGATATTCAATTTACTGAATTTGAAGAATTAGGATGCATGTTAATTGTACTTAATTGAATAGAATTCTAAAACCCTCAAAATTAATGTAGTTATAACAGATTTATAAAGCTTGGATTTGGGGAAAATAGGTTCAACCCTTTTTCCTGGACTTAATGAAATTTGAACTGAATTTATAGAAACCTTTACTATTAGAAACTTATTTATAGTTTTCCTAAAGCCCTTATTTGATTTGATAAGGTGTTTTAATTGATAAAAGGTTTCTAGGTATTAACAGAGAATGATTAAGTGTACTTGGACCTTGTAGAGACTGTTTAGGTTAAGTAGTAGAGTACCAAATTATCATGTATGAAATTCATATAAATAGAAAAGAGTTCTAAGAGTATTGAACATGTTTTCAGTTGGGGAGTGTGTACTAAGACCAGTACACTAATTGAAGGCGAACAACGCAGTAAAGAGCTAGCTTCGCATGAATTGAGGCAGGAACTTATAAATACTCTCTTGTAGCCATTAAAGTACTTTTAATACTTTTGATAGGGTTTAGATTTGTAAATCAAATGTAATTATTTTGCAAAGAATGCATGATTTATTTGTGATGTCCTATTAATGTGAAAATGATTCTCCAAAAGTATAGTTTTACATAGTGATGTAAAACAGTAATAGTTATTTTTAAAATAACTAAATTTTTAATAATTATATATATGAATGAGTTATATACAATATATAAATATATGGATGATTCTTTTCTTACTTATAGTTAAATAAACTATATTTTCAAAAGAATCGAGATTTAATCGTTATCAAGCTTTGGGGATGGGTATATTTCTAAAACCAACAATATATATGTATATTTTACTTCCTTCAATATGTTGGGAGAAGTAGTTGTTTTGAGATAATGTATGGGATGGAGGTTCCCAGTTGTTTGGTATGTGTTAGTAATTCTCTAGGTTATATATGTTATGATGGGCTTTCCCCCGGCTATGATTATTACTGGCTTTCCTTGGATTATATTATTATTACCGACTTTCCCCGGATTATAATATTACTACCGGCTTTCCTCGGATTATGTTATTATTAGATGGGAGATCACAACATATGCATGGTTGTTAGTTTTTATGGGAAAAAGTATTTTCTACTTCTAAAACTTATATTATTATATTATGTATCTTTGGTGATCCGAAAATGGATTTATAATGCATACACGAGCAAATCATTGAAGTTCCTAAAAACAATGATTTGTTCCGTATTTTCATTATGTTTTTCCATCTCATGACAGGAATGAGACTCTCATGATATAAGAAAATTATTGAAATCTCGGTTATTTCATTTCTTTTTTATGGAAAACCATGTGTGTATAAGTTTTTTATATGAATCTAGAAATGGTGAGGTTACATGCTGCCTAGATTAGGCGAAGACTTGAGGAGCGTAACAACTCTTGGATTGTTTTAATGATCATTAAGATGTCTGCACAATTCAAACGGTTGACCACCGCGACAACGGCTAAATCGACAAATTATGGTCAAGGGTCCACCGGAACCCAAATCATGAGCCAGCGTGCTTTTTACAAAAATCGAAAAATCAGCGCTCGGTTAGACATCAAGAATTAATGATGGGGTTCCACATCGGTTAAGTTGGAACACGATTTTGCTCACTGACTAGGAGCTGAAACATCTAGTCGTTTCCTCTTTACTCTAAGATGACTACATTACCAGTATTATGAAGGTGAAAGATGCTTTGTTTATGTTTATAAGTAGTATGTATATGTGAATGGTTTTCGGTTTATGTTGTAGTAAAGGTACCAAATGCTTTTACATTATTGTATTATGACTTTTTTCAGTTTTCTTCAAAATTTGCATTGCCTTAAATTCATGTTAGTAACTGCCTGTTAGTATTATAAGTTCTCACTGGGCTTTTTGCTCAGAAAATCGAGGAGACAATGTATGATTGGATGTTTTGTCATCTGAGGAGGCTAGTATAGGGTGACTATCTACCTCAGGTTTATTATACTTGAGGTGTTGTAATTATTTAGTTGTGATGCAGTTTATTTTACTTGCTTTATATATATATATATTGAGCTATATAATATAAAACAAACACACTTATATTTATATTGTATCACTTGACAAATCTTATCTATGTATTATTTTATTAAAAGTGAGAGATCGTTTTAGAATTATGGTTTGGATCCAGCCTAGTGGATGACTAGGTACTTTATATTGATGAATAAGGCTTCTTGGATTTGATGAGATGATATGACAATTGTGGATGAACGGAATGGTTTAGAAAATATTACTTGTGGATAAATCATCTCTTTTACAGGTTAATGACAGGTTTCAGACCCAGAAAATACAGGGAAAACTCTGACAAATTTTCTGTTGGGCCTAACCATATTTAGAGGTGATTAAAATTCTGGCGAACTAGATTAGCTTAACTCTGATTTAGGTTCATAAACCTCTATTTAGGTTTGTTTAGTATTAATTAATCACTTTGTGTAGTAAACCTAACGCCTCGAGATGCGATTCAATTTTTTTAGAGATTTGGGTTTCAAATTGGAGCGTTACTGTAAGGAAGAAACTATTAACGACGATATGAGTTTTAAGCCATAGTGGATTGAAACTAACCACAAACATGAGCCACTTGTGGGTGCAAAAGCTACCCGTGATTCGAGATCTACTCGATCTTAATCTTTATGCTCTGGGTGAGGAAGAAACCATTAATGGCGACATGGATTTTAAGCCGTGGTGGATTGGAACCAACCACAAACATGAGCCACTTATGGGTTTGATCTCTAACTGAGAATTCATACTAATCCAGTTATTAGTTCCCATGAAGATGCAAGAGTGTACAGACAAGTTGGTGGAGATTTTCTTTCATTAATTTTGTACAAATTCAAAGATAATCCTACAAAGGTAATAGTTCTATTTCCGAATACATAAACAAAAAATTTGATTTTAGGTCCTACTGATAATTCATAATTAATGTTTGGATTCTGTTAAAGAGTATTCTAGTTATTTTACAGATTTCTGTCAGTTTTTAGACTGTCAATTAGGTCAACCGTCAATTCAGGACCTAAACTCAAAGTTAGACACATGCAAGACCCAAACCCTAACATTGGTCATAATATGGGACCCTCAGACTAATTAACCCTATTAAATATGAATGGGGTGTAGATGTCACATGGTCGGCATGTCGACATGTGCCGCATGTACAACGAATTATGAATCATGCCAAAGGCACGGTTATGACTAGTCTCTATAATAAAATAGAGCGGTCTTGAAATAAAGAACGACCAAGATTGTCCTCTAACAAATCAGGGTCGTCTTTGCTGACTAGGACACACATATAAAACTTCCTAATCAATGACGTATTTGGTAAATAAAGAATATCTAAAGGGTATATAATTAGTTTAAGATTGTAGATAAAAAATGGTATGTACACGTGAATTAATAAAGACTATAAACATGTGGAGGAAAGAGAAATTTATGTAACTCTTAAATTTTTTTCAAAATAAAAACGTTATAACTTTTTATCTACAAATTAATTTTTAACAAAATTTATATTTTTAAAAATGATTCGCGAAAATCTTCAAAATGAGACCAGTTACCAATACCAAAATTTAAAAGCAAAAAAAAAAAGTAATTTGCATATGTATTAAATATGAATGATTTAGACGATGAAAACACGCAACAAATTTATGGATCGTACCGAAGGCACGGGCTAGCGCTAGGATATATAATAAAACAGAGCGGTCTTCACACAAAAAAAAAACTCTTAATTTGTCATTTTACAAATCTAAACCGTCTTTGGTGACTAGAACAAACACATATAACTTCCTAATTGATGGCATATTTGATAAATAAATAGTATCTAAATGGCATATAGTTAATATGATGTTATAGATAAAAAGGTGGTGTACACGTAGAGCAAAAAGAAGATGTACTTGTGGAAGAGAGGGAAACTTATTTAACTATTAATTTATTTTTTATAATAAAAATACCATAATTTTTATCTACAAATCGATGGAGGGTGGAGGCGGTAGTTGTTAGAAAGATGAAACAAGAAATAAGATGAACAAAGAATCAAACAGACAATGCACAAGATTTACAAGGATAACTCCAAACTTGGGTAAAAACCTCAAACAAAAGTACGATCAATTAAATTAACACAATAAGGATGATTACAGAGATCTCATACTTCTCAAAATGTTACCCTCACTACATACAAGAAGTACACAAGAAGACCAAAACTCTAGGTTTACCTCTCTTTGAACTTTAGGAACACAAACACTCTTTATTTGAATTTTTCCTCTTCAATTACTTCATCTCACACTTTGGGACGACCTAGGACCTCTCTATTTACAGATTTCATCAATCCCACATACAAATAGAAATTTTTTAAATTTAAAAGGTCTCAAATACTTCCTAAAATTTGTCCACCTCCTCAAACTATTTGACCCGCGGTGGTGCTTTCGAAAGTACCAAGGTTGCTTTCAAAAAAATCGTTAAGGGATTCTATCTTGATTTTTTTAGACACATCGTGAATAGTGGATAGTGGTGTTTCAATATCCCATATAAACAATGTGGAAAGTCTGAACACTATAAGGGTATTATGATCATTAAATATAAAAGTTAAAAGTGCTTTAAACAACGTGAAAAGATGTAGTAAAAGGCGATGGAAAATTTTAAGTTGTTTTGACATGTCAATGAAAGGAGAAGGGCTGCATAACTCTAATATGCATGTTCTCATCCTAGCCAAACCCTAGATAGAAGGTAGTGTATAGGTGGAGTAAAAAAAAGATGTATATGTGGAAGAGAGAGAAATTTGTTAATTCTTAATTTTTTAAAATAAATTGTCATACATTTTTTTTTGGGTTAATTTAATTTACCCCCTCAGAATTATTAGCTCCTTGAACTTACCCCCCTCAAAAATCTGACAATTAACTTACCCCCTCGATTTGACGGTTTCCGTCGTGAGACCGTCTGTTGGTGTACGTGCGACTCACACGTCAAATTTTAAGACCAAAATACCACTCACTCAAGTCTCACGTGTTGTACTCATTTGAGAGAGATTCAAGAAAAAAAATAAATTAATCTCCCGGTGCCTTTTAATTGGAAATCGTGCCGAGAGATTCAAAGTCTCTCTTCACCGACAGACTTTTTCTTTATTTTTATTTTTTTTCCTTCCTCAAGATCATGATTCCAAAACCTCAAGACTAAGTAAAAATTAGTGGCAAGCTACTACTAACAATTTTAATACACAAACGAGGTTTAAAATCAAATCCAGGAAGAAATTCCACAAAATAACCAAAACATTTAAATAACCCATGAAGAAAATCTTTCTAAGTTAAACCACTTTTCCATCTTGAAGAATTTTTAAACATGAAGATATACGGAGTTTTAACCTAAATCAAATGAATTAAACAAGCCCTAATAGAGAGAGATGGCGGAGAGAAAGACAGTGAGATAGAAGAGAGACAGAAGCTCTGTGTGCTTGCATTATCGTATGGTGCGATACTTTCTCATTTTCTATGGCAGCCAAGCCAATTTTCTGATGATGGTGGTGCATTGTTCTTCTACGTGGAGTTAGGGATTTTGAAGCTTAAAATCTAGTAAAAGAGGACAAGGGCACCTGTCTTCTATGACCAGATGCTGGCAATTAGCGTATGATAGCCGCATCAGTTTCACCGGTAGGTAAAGAAGCCGTTGGATTACTGTTAATAAATGGTATCCCACCACCTTTATCCGGCAACATTGACGGAATCTTCGTCGGGGACTTTGCACTCGGGGTTGGAGTGGGTGAACTCGCTTGAACTGAAATGAAATGCCAGTGATATACTGTAGAAGACGAAACAGTACCACCTGAAGTTGGTGCAGGAGCTGCTCGTGGAGTTAGGGATTTTGAGGCTCAAAAAAAAAAAGAAAAAAGTAAAGGCCAGTTTTTTCCTATTAATTCTCTATTTTCTTCAAAATAAATTTAGGGTTTATCATTTTTGGGACAAATTTTTGTTAGATTTAGTTGTGTTAGAACGGATCTGAATCTTTGAAATTAAAACATCCAAAAACCTTACTAAGATCTGGTAGTAGAGAGCCAGAGAGTTATGGAAGAAGAAGACGTTCTTATTTTTGGTGTACGGGTAGTCGTTGGATCTAACCAATCCACTTAAAACACGTGTAAGGGTACTTTTGGTATTAAAAAAAACTTAAATGAGTAACACGCATGATGCGTGCATAAGGGGTACTTTGGTCCTAAAATATGTCGTGTGAGTTGCACGTACACCAACAGACGGTCTCACGACGGAAACCGTCAAAACAAGGGGGTAAGTTAATTGTCAGATCTTTGAGGCGGGTAAGTTCAAGGAGCCCATAATTCTGAGGGGGTAAACTAAATTAACCCATTTTTTTTCTACACAAATCGGTTTTTGAAAAAATTTATATTTTTGAAAATGCATTGCGAAGAAAAAAGAAAGTACGAACAGGATGCAGATGACACATGGTCAGCATATAGGACTTTTTTTTCATTTTGCCACGGCAACATGAAATTGGGATTTAATCCAATTCTAGCTTTGATTTAACTTTGGTTTTTTTTTTAATTTAGCTCAAATTGGTATGCAAACGATATGCAAACAGTATGCAAACAAATTTTGGACTAAATTTAAAATTTTATTTTTGGCTAGGTGGAAGTTACACGTAGGACCATTTTTGGGTTTTTTTCTTCTTCTAAATATCCCATATGGCAAACGTTATATTGGCAGCTGAGTAGGCAACACAATAGTCCTCATTTTGATCTCAATGTGGAAAAGCATGAGCACAGATACTCCATAATCTGCTCGACGCTCGTGATGAACTTGGCTTGCAAGTAGGTCTTGAATATACCACCGTTTGCATACTAGTTACATACAGATTTCTGTTAATTTTAAAAACTAAAATTGTTTGATTAGAAAGTTAAATCAAAGTTGCAATTGGTTTGCTAGTAGGCCTTGTATTCTACCAAGTATTACTAGCTATGGTTAGCAATGCTTGTAAACGACCGTGATAATGGTATAATGGCAAGGGTCGTTACTATTGTAATGCTTTTAAAGCTCATATCGATATTTGTGTTAAATTAGAATAACACCGTTGAAACATAAAATAACGACCGTTATAACAAAAAATAACAATGTTTTAATTTTTTGAAAAAAGTTGAAAATACCAAAATAGTTTTTTATGTTATTCTTACATTTTTTAAATAAAATAATACCCGTTATAACAGTAAAAAAAACATTCCTTGTTATGTAATGGCGTTATTGTGATCCAATGTACCATTACCGATTTAATAGTCGTTATAACTGTTACAACTGTCGTTTTTGAAACATTGATGGCGGTTAGAGGGGCCTACCTTTTAGCCTATGTCTCTAGTTCACCACTATGTGCTACGAGCAATGTTAAAAATTGATGATTAGTGCCCTAACTCTTATCCTATGTCTCTAGTTCACCACTAAGTGCAGCGAGCAATTTTAACAAAACGGTAGTTATAATAGTAATGATGTTAAGCCGTTTTGTTATATCAATATAACATGTATATCATCTATACTATATTACTATAGATAAAATGTCTGACATGGTGCATCATCTATCCACGTGGCACTCTATTCTCTCAGATTGCAATATCAATTTTTTTTATCCATGTCACCACTTTTCTATTGATTAATAACTAATTAAATGCAGTTTTAATTCCTAAAATTCTCTATCTCCTCTCAAATCCTTTTTAATACTATCAATAGTCTATCATTAATGCATTATATGGTGCTCTATATGCATTACAAATATTCTATTTTGAGTTGCACAATTAACACACACTAATTATATTATCAATATTAATTAAGTAAAGATTCCATGCATGATTTCTATTTAGGTTCCTAAAAATACGTAGTGGTTTTAGAATATTTCCATTTATTTTATTTATTACTAATAAATTTGTAATTACTTCACCTATTTTGTATTAATTTCTAATTACTATAATTTTCTATCCAAATTTATTATTAGTTATGCATGTGCATGATTTCCATTTTAGTTCTTAAAAATACGTTGTGGTTTCAGAATCTTGTCATTTATTTTATTTATTACTAATAAATTTGTAATTACTTCATTTATTTTGTAGTGCTTTCGGATTACTACAATATAAATAGATTATGAGTGAAAGCAAACTCAACTTACAGCTCTTCACTATTTAGCCCCCAATTTAAAGGTTCTATTAGCTTTTTTTAATCTCTTTGATTATTTAATTTTATTTAATTTTATAATCTGATTTTTCTTCTTCTTTTTTTTCATTTTAATGTTAGGTAACAGGTTTGATATCTAAGCTATTTGCGATTTGATTGTTCTATCATGATCCAGATTTTACTATTTGAAAAAGGTAAGTATTATTGTCGATAAGAATTTGTATATTTTAAATAATGGTGGTTTTATTTTTTTTTATATATTAATTTAAAAGGGACGGTAAGACTAAATCTAAATGGCGAATGTTTAAATTATTATTTTTTTAATAAATTCTGTTTTTAAACTTTTATTGATTTTGGGCCGAACATTTTTTGAAAAAGCTATTTGCCACAACATCCACAAACTAGAAACATATTTATTAGAACCAAAATATTCTGGATATTCTTATTCTATTATTTTTATATATATTATTTTTTAGTAGATATTTTTGTATTTTCAAAATAGTTTATTTTAGTGAGTTCTATATTATTTTATGTTAATTTTTTTTAAATAAGACTTTTTTTCTAAAATAAGACAAAGAAAGGAAATAAAAAGACTTTGCGTCGATGTTTTAATCCACAAGAAATAATATTATTATTTTCAGTTCAGTAAGAAATTTAGTATCATTATTTTTTAGTTTATTTGTAATAAATTTTATTTTTTTGTTCAGTATGGAATGTTTGACAGGTTTTCATCCTAATATTATGACACATATAATTAAACATGATAAATTACATTTTCAATAATATTTTAATATGCTTTCAATAGTACTATATATTGTTTCCAAGATGCATGTGTGTTTTCTAATTCTAAATGTATTTAGTTGTCTTAACGTTTGTAGTTTTCAACCTTGATTTGCAGCGCTTGGAGAATTTGAATTGAACCGAATGAGTATAAAGATTCATTGAATTAAATCATATTGATTAATATAGTTTTTACAGATTTTAATTTAGACAATGCTATATGTACTCCTGGATGACTCTCAAGATGACTTCTAGGATGAAGTGGTGAGATCTGCTTTCAACTTTAAAGACTTTACACAAAGAAGATCTCGCCACCTTATCCTGGGAGTCATCTTGAGAATCATTCAAGGAGTACAAGTAGCATTATCCTTTTAATTTTTACGTAGTACGGGCTATTAAAACTTGTAATATACTATAGGAGAAGCCTTTTTCTGCCACATGTCTCTCTCATAAGCATTCTCCTTAAATCATACCACGTGTCACTCTCTCTCAAATCTCTTTCTCCCTAAAAATTCTCTCAAATTTATAGTAATTATAATGTTAAAGAAACTAAACTTTCTAATTATAATAAATCTCTTTCTCCCTAAAAAATTTCTCTTTAAAAATTTATAATAATTAAAATTTTAAAACAACTAAACTTTCTAATAATCTAATACAAAAAATTAATTTTTTTTTTCTTTCAAAAAGCCTCCCATGCCTTGCATGAAGTATAAGGGCTAGTATAATACTGTCTGCTTGTATTCTGAACCTTATTTCAGCTGATTCACAATCAGCTTAGTTTAATGAATTTCCTTTCTTACAAAAAAAAAAAAAATATTGTGACGATTATAATTACAGTTGTTATTCAATTAAAAAATTAAAATAAACATACAAAACCATTTGATTTTTTTAATTCCTTTTTTAAAAATTCAAACACTGGAATCATTATAACCGTCATTATAAAACTTTTTTTGGCTTAATACAAATATCAATTTTGGCCTCAAAATTATTATAACAACCGTTATAAATAAAGGTAACAGCCCATTATCGGTACATCCCTATAAGAATAGTTTACAAACATGCTGCTAGTAGGGTTGTACACAGTTCGGTCTGGTTGAGTTTTTTTGTCACCCACAACCAAACTATTAATTTTTATAGGAATACTAAAACTATACTAAACCATGATGGATTTTTTTTGGAACCAAAACGACACCATCAATTTTTTGATCTTTTTCCAAATTTTAGATTTTGTTATTGGGATTTTTGGTTTTTTTTAACGGATAATGGCACAAAACATTCAAAACTAATGTTCACTTATCTTAAAAAAATTAAAATATGACATTAATCAATTACTCATTTAAACTTAAACTAAAACATGACATAAATAGTGCACTTACATTATCAAAAATTAAAGTTCATTCAAACTTAAAAAAATTAAAACCTAATAATAACCAAAATTTTATCTAAATTTAAAATTTTAAAGCATGACAAAAATAAAATGTTCAACCAACTACAATTAAGTCATTCCCTTCGTAACTTATATTATCCACTGATAAGGACAAACATTCTCACTCAAAATCATCCATTGGTCTATCTTCATGTAGGCCCTACAATAGTGTTCAAAAGTATGAATGAATAATGATATATACACTAGGTATAACCTCGTGCCTCTGGCACAGGGCCATATTGCATTTTTCTTCTCACACGCGCTACTTCGTAAAATAGTTATCCATCCTCCCTATTCGCATTTTGTGCGTGTAATTTAGATGTCCAAACGCACGAAGTGCGTGTGAGGATGCGCGTGAAAGAAAATAAGGTTATTTTGGTTATTTATATAATAAGGGTAAATTTATCCGAAAAAATTAAAGGGCAAACTTGTTCTTTAAGATGCCAAAAAGATACCGCTATATATATATATACTTTTTACTACATTATTTCTTTAAAAATGCTTATTACTGGATTAATAAACTTAGTTTTATGATCAGTAAGATGAGACTACGAGAATATTAGCATGCGTATTTATATATTATAATGCATATGTATACTATATAGTTATATGTTTATTAGATTTTTTTTAGGTTTTTTTATTTGGTCTTTCAGTTCGGTGTTTTTTGTTCGATTTTGGTTTTTTGAAAACATGAAACCAAAATTAGACCATTAATATTAATTTTTTGGTTTTTCGAATTTTCGATGTTATGATTTTTCTATAATTTTTTCGATTATGATGGGCTCAGACTGGATTAAAATTTGAACCATATGCAGCACTAGTTACAAGTGTGAAAACCTTATTTTATCTATACTGGCTTCTAAGGGGCTGCCCCCTTAAGCCATTTGGGTTGGCTAAGGGGCTCCAACCCCCTAATATAGATGAGAGAGAAGGAGAGTGAAGGGAGGAGAGAGAGAGAAAGAGGTTGTGTGGTGGCGGTGGCGTGACAGCTCCGAGCTGTCACACTATCCGTCCTTATATTTTTTTTTAATTTTTTTTTAACTTTTCTAAAATACGCCCTAACCCAATTTATTTATTTACATTTAATTTACACTGTCAAAGGAATCACATTAAGTTGATTCAATGGCTGATATTTTGTGACGATGATATATTCATCATCTAGATCAACATCGGTGCATGTATCGTCCCCAGTGGGTCCACATAATACTCGCTTTATTCTTACATTTGACTTATACGTATTTGTGCGCCTATGTGAAGTAAATTTAAGGGTTGATTTTGTCGAGCGCATAACGTATTTGTTCTTTTTAACGTCAGATGATATATAACGCGCCACATAATTTGGCAAGCGTGTGATGGGACAAAATGAGCATTAGTTTGTCGCGAAGCGCGTGTGAAAAAATGCGCGTAGCGCGTTTGGACATCAAACTTAGCACGTGTGAGGATGATGGACAGCAAACTGACACGCGTGAAGCGCATGTAGGGAGGCTCGTTTGATATAAAGTGTGAAAACCTTGTTACCCATCAAAAAGATAACACTCACCTACCAATCATTGAAGAAAGGAACCTCTTCGCATAACAAGGATTAAACCTGTACTGCCAGCACAGATTACCACGATTCTTGGGTCATTGTCACTCCAAACTTTGTAACATAATAAAAAAGTAAAAGTTTAAAGGTTAATAAGATTAGTTTGTTCAAACTTGCAGCGAGAGCCTTGGCGGCTCTTATGATATGACCTTCTAGCGATTACATCTCTGAGTCTCTCTCTCTCCGAATTGTTTATTTGATTTCTATATTAATTTTTCAATCTGGGTTTTTGTTGGAATCAGTTCTTCCATTGTGGGTCGTCTCTACATTTCTCTATCTCTCTTTAATATCTCTTCAGTTTCATCGAATTCTCTGTTTCATGTTTTCGACTATTTCTTCTATTGAAGTCCGCCATCTAAGGTTCAAATGAAGGTCAGTGTTCAGCTTATATGAATCCTACTGAGTTGTTCTTTCATGATTCAATGAATTTCAATCATTTTGCTGATACCCAGGTAGAAATTTTTGGTAAATCTGTCAAATAATTTTTTTTCCTTTATGGAAATCCTAAAAATTTTGCGATGTTTCTGCGTTAAATTCTCTCCAATTTTCTCTTACTGGGTGGTGCTATATTTCTCTGTTACAAAGGATTTGTTTTTCAATATATTAAGTATTTTTTTAGTCAGTTTGGACGAAGGATTTTAGGGAGAGATTTTATAGGTACAAGATTTTTCTCGTCCCCACAAAATCCCTCCCCCAAATCCCTTGTCCAATCAAACTATTAACTTATACCAAAGATAGATTTTGGAGAATGCTTTTTTTAGGTGCTAAGAACTTATAATCACAGCTTTCTAGTTGATTTATAAAAGATTTCTAGTGTGATGTTATTAAGATTTCATAAAGATTTCTTGTTTTATTTCCATTAATTATTACTCTTTATTTTGATAGGTATTTCTGAGTTGCCAAGTCTTCAGAAGGCGCTATATCTTAATTGGTATTGAACACTTGTAATCAAAGCTTAAATTGGTGGCCTAGAAAAAATTGTAATGTGAATTAGTTTGAGTTTATTGTAAAGTTAGGTCTTGTAGGGATTAGTTAACGAGACAATGTTCACTGGTCAGACATGGAAATGCTCAAGGTCTCTGATAGCAGCGGTTGCCTCTCTCATAGCATTAGTGTCAATTGTTCATCTATTTTTGTTTCCGTTGGCACCCTCTTCTCTCAATTTCTTCAGTGCCCGGCAAGTTCGGAACTCTTGTGTCCCATTTAATGGATCAACTGGAGGAGGTGATGACCGTCTCGTTGGGAATCCGCATCCAAGTCTCAATTTAGATCTTAGGTTTCCGGCTGACTCACACAAGGCTGTTGTTTACCGCGGTGCACCATGGAAGGCAGAAATTGGGCGGTGGTTTTCTGGTTGTGATTCGATTGTTGAGCCGGTCAGCATTGTTGAGGTATGGAGATTTGCAAGTTATTACTAGTTCTTTTGGTTGAACTCTTAAGAATCTTGACTTGGTAAGACTTTTTGGTATTCAAATTAATAGCGTTTTTGTTTATCTCGTCACTGCATGAGAATATGAGATCTGAGGTGCCATCACATAGGTTTGGTTGATATCTTTGTTTATTTTGAATTTTTAACATCTAAGGGATGGAAGAGTTAGATTGAATCTCGAGTCCAAATTGACATTCTCTTCTCCTTATAGCCACTACTTATGCTTACAGAGAATCGGTGGGAAGGCATGCAAGAATGACTGTAGTGGTCAAGGTATTTGTAACCAGGAATTGGGAGAATGCAGGTGCTTTCATGGATTTGGAGGTAAGTTTCATTTCTTTTAGTGGATTTTTTGTGTCTTATGACGGATAAAACATGGTTTTAGCATGCATACTTGGGTCTAAACCAGTTTTGTTTTGCTTCTTGTCTAGATGAATTAGCTTGCGATATTTATGCTGCTTAAAATCTTATCTGATTCAACTAAGGTTTACATGTTGTAAGAGTATAGATTTACTACTATAGTTCAAATTCACAGCCATATCTGAGGAATGTTCACCCTAATTCACAGACAACAGCTCTATTACTTAGAAGGCTTTGAAAATTTGTCCCAAGAATTATGTGAAAAAGGATAAATCTTAATGTTCAGTGTCCAACTTTTGTACTTACAGAAAGAAAAAGTCCACCCAGAGAAATTTAGATCAGAAACTCTACATAGGAATAGGCTTTAGTACGCTCCTCGGATGAAGTCAGCTTTCCAAATTGAAAGTTTTGTCTGCCAGGAAACTACCCTGTATAAGTTTCCTATAAAAATGTGCCCATCAATCTGTTATCAGTCAATATCTATACCATAGTACCATACGGCATTTAGCCATACAGCTTTTCCTTGTAGTCTCTAGGATGAGGCATACTGGGACTTGGAATATAAATAATATTTGATTCTAGCATACAAATGGCCATAACATCTTACTTTTAACCAAATCTTTCTCTTGCTGTATTTTTTTTTTTTTTTTTTCTATTCGTTAGTTCAATTATGATCCAATATTTTGCATTAGTGAAGAAACAGACTTTATAGTTTTTATGGTTATTCATGGTGCTGTTTTAACAGGGGAAGGATGCTCT
This sequence comes from Macleaya cordata, assembly GCA_002174775.1. Classification (NCBI taxonomy): domain Eukaryota; kingdom Viridiplantae; phylum Streptophyta; class Magnoliopsida; order Ranunculales; family Papaveraceae; genus Macleaya; species Macleaya cordata. Next base: position 45,137 of record MVGT01003822.1, read on the forward strand.
GAGAGAATGCAGTTAAACTGCAACCATCCAGGAACACCGGAGCTACCTTATGGGCCATGGGTTGTCTCAATTTGCCCTACCTATTGTGATACTACAAGGGCAATGTGTTTCTGTGGAGAAGGAACAAAATACCCAAATCGTCCTGTGGCTGAAGCATGTGGGTTTCAAATAAAGTACGGACTCTCCTTGTATATATAATTCTTTACATGAAAAAAATTAAAGAAAAAAAAAATGAAAAGAAGAGAAAGATACAAATTCTATATTCCCTGTCCTGTCACCATATCTTCTGAAGTTCCTCTTTACAGAATTAATCTGAGGCGCAATTAAATCTGTTTCAGCTTACCTTCTGAACCCGGTGCTCCCATGTGGACTGATTGGGCTAAAGACGATCGAGATAATATTCTTACAACAAACAGTAGCAAACCCGGCTGGTGTAATGTGGACCCAAGTGAGGCTTACGATGCCAAGGTGAAATTCAAAGAAGCATGTGATTGTAAATATGATGGTCTCTCGGGGAGGTTCTGTGAGGTTCCTGTGCTGTCTAGTTGTATCAATCAATGCTCTGGCCATGGGAATTGTCGAGGTGGATTTTGTCAGGTAGGTGGCAGGGAAGTTCCATATTTGCTTCTTTTTATATATTGGTGGCATCTCCATTACAAAATGGTAAATGAGAAACAAAAATGATATCAATAATCAATGATCCCTTCTCTTGAAACTAATTTAATCTAGTAGGTGGAAAGCTTTAAGGTTAAGCAGCAGGCTCCCTCAGTGAGGCCAATGCCTGTAGAAAGCCTGGGTGAAGGCTTGGCTATTGTTTGTCTATGTACTCCATAAAACTAAGAAACTAAAACAGTATTCAAAATATTTGTAATTTATTTAAATTAGAAGATGTGGAATGTAAGATATATCATCTTTAGGCACATGGATGACCATATTAAATCAGATTTCACCTGAATGTTGGTTTTAAAAGTTTTTATTAAACTGAAAAGGCATTCCTACCGTAAAAACTATGCTTTTGTCATCATAAACTAGTGGGATATACGTAAAGCACGTGTAGCATTGGTCTTAGATCTAGCCTTAGAAAACCCTTCTGTACTAGCAGTCTAGCACCTGCCTAGGCGCCAAGCTAGGTGAAGCTGTTGCCTAGTTGTAATGACTCTTCGCTTGCTTGTCATACTTCTGTATGAAACTTAGGCGCAGTATTTACCATGAAACTGGAATTTAAATTTGGTGATTCTATCTTTTTCTTTTTTTTTTCCCCTAATCTTCTTTCCTAGATCTATTCTACTCTAACAGTTCATAAATAATTTCAGTGTGAAAATGGCTGGTATGGACCAGATTGCAGTATCCCATCAGTGTTTTCATCTGTACAAGAGTGGCCTCAATGGCTTCGACCTGCCATAGTTGATGTACCTGAGAATGCACATGTCAAAAAAGTTCTTCTCAACATAAAGGCTACAGTAAAAAAGAAAAGACCCCTGGTATATGTTTATGATTTGCCCCCGGAATTCAACAGTCACCTTCTCGAGGTCAGTGTGATCGCTTGTAACTTTTAACCTTGAAGCATGGACCAACCTCGTTTTAATTTTCTTCTTACAGTAATCACCTTCTTGGGTGTTGCAGGGGCGGCATTTCAAATTTGAATGTGTAAACCGAATCTATAATGACCAGAATGCGACATTATGGACCGAGCAGTTATATGGATCACAGGTGTCACTTCACTTCAGTTTGAAGCTAGCAGAATGATGTTGAAAGTGACTTAAAAGTCTTTGCTATCTTGTGATACTACTATTTTGCAGATGGCACTCCTTGAAAGCATCCTCGCTAGCCCTTATCGAACATTAAATGGTGAAGAAGCAGACTATTTCTTTGTTCCAGTTCTTGATTCATGCATCATAACTCGTGCAGATGATGCACCTCACTTGAGCATGCAGGTATCACTTCTAACTGTTTTCGGAACCATGTTTCTATCCTCACTTTACCATGTTACAACTTGAGTTGTACTCGCTATTTTCCTAAGCCACCTATTTATATCAAATGTAATGGAAGTAGGGAACTTCTATATTATGAAAATTTTAGTTTAAAAAGTTGTCACAGTATATTATTTATATCTTCTTTTTTTTTTGGTCATAAAACAATGAAGTATCCACGCTTTGTCTATTTTAAATCATGAGGATTTGAATATGAATGTGCTGCGCTTACGAAGTATCCCAATATCATAGATTTTAGCTGACTGTCATATATGCGTATCTCTATACTTCAGGAATACAGGGGCTTGAGGAGTTCACTTACACTGGACTTCTATAAGAAGGCATATGATCATATTGTCGAACAGTACCCTTTCTGGAATCGCTCATCAGGAAGAGACCACATTTGGGTATGATGTAGGTAGAGGAGCTTGATAGGATGCCCGTATTAGAATTGCAGACTAGAAAGAATATGAGTTTCTTCTTGCTTATGGTTCAACTTTTTATTAATGGGGATTCTAATGGTGTTCATCTATATTTGCTGGTAGTCTTTTTCATGGGATGAAGGTGCTTGTTATGCCCCAAAGGAGATATGGAATAGCATGATGCTAGTTCACTGGGGAAACACAAATTCAAAGCACAACCACTCGACAACGGCGTATTGGGCAGACAACTGGGATGGCATTCCTTCTCATAAGCGAGGCAACCATCCATGCTTTGACCCTGAGAAGGATCTTGTGCTTCCTGCGTGGAAACGGCCTGACTCAGATTCCTTAAGACTGAAACTTTGGGCCAGGTATGGGTTTAACATTTCAGTTCCAGATTGACATCCAGAATCGAAACCAGTTCTTGTTCGTTCCAGTTCCAGTACTCAAATAGGTGGGACCAGAACTGGGATAAATGGTTTTGGTTCCGGTCGGTTCTCGGGTTTTCTTCCAATTCTTCAATATTTATTTTTATATCCAAAAAATGTTATATAAAATATAAAATTCAGAGGAAAGTCAATATCTGTAAGCCGTTCTGGTTCTTATCTGTTCGGTTCGAATTCCCCAAAAAGTGGAACCAATTATAATGATAACTGTTCCAGTTCCTAGTGGTTGTGGTGCTGAAATATGTGGGAGAAGAGTCAGGGAACTTGGTTCTGTTTTGGTTTAGTTCCTGGGCAAATGGTTGCTGATTGACGCCCATAGGATCGAGTGCTTGTCTCATCACCCTCTATCAGGATAGCCAGATCAAAGCGACGCTTTGTACGGAATCAGGATAGCAATTATGGAACTTATTAAGCCTAATATGTGCAGGCCTCTTAAGGATCGTAAAAAGCTTTTCTACTTCAATGGAAATCTAGGACCAGCTTACGCAAATGGCAGACCTGAAACTACGTAAGAAAATCTGAATTACATTCTCAAAGGGTTGGATAATTACTTCCACACCCACTTCAGACTATCTAAAACATTAGTTTGGTGATAATTATTCAGGTATAGCATGGGTATCAGGCAAAAACTGGCAGAAGAGTTTGGGTCCAGTCCTGACAAAGAAGGAAAGCTTGGGAAGCAACATGCAGAAGATGTGGTTGTAACACCGTTACGTTCTCCTAATTATTACGAGGACTTGGCCAGCTCTGTTTTCTGTGGCGTGTTACCTGGAGATGGTTGGAGTGGGCGAATGGAAGATAGTGTCTTGCATGGGTGCATTCCTGTGGTCATTCAGGTTGTGTGACTCTCCTTGTTTCCTGTCAAGGATCAATAAGAGGAAATATAGGATAGTTTTTATTTAATGGATCCAATTTCGTACATTTCTTGAACCAGAAATGAACCTGATGGGATGACCTGACCATCAAATCCATAACATCATTGTGGTTTATCAGGTGGATATCATTTTACCGATTCTTGAAAAAGTAATTTGATGCTTAGGGTTATCTGATTGAGTTGATCTATGTATATCGAACATGCCACCTATAAAATTTTAGGTCAAAAATAAAATAAAATAAAATAAAATTTTAGGTCCAGGTGTACTACTACTGTTGATAGTCTGTTTTACAGTCTATCTATTACTTAAGATTTCATCCATTGAGGAAAGTATAAGCCCTTATGATGCAACACAGTAGAGTATCCAGTTATTCAATATAATAGCAGAAGTAGATAATTTAAGTCTCCTTCAGTCAAGATCTTTGGTTGTTTTACAAGAAACTTCCCCTTCAACCATATTGTCCTTTTTAGTAAGTAACAAAAAGTTTATAAACTATCCTCCTGTTTCTTTAATTTATTGTTCTGGTTTCAGGATGGTATCTTCTTGCCATATGAAAATGTGCTCAACTATCAAAGTTTTGCGGTACGAATAAGTGAGGATGAGATCCCAAACTTAATCCAGATTCTTTTGGTAATTGTTCTGTTACTAAAGAAGCTAATCTTAGCTGGATTAAGCAAAGTTGGAAATGCCAAGTGGCAACCCGTAATGCAACATCATTTTTCTTTTTCTTTTCTTCTTGTAGGGATTCAATGAGACAGAATTAGAATTCATGTTGGAAAATGTTAAGATGATTTGGCAGAGGTTCTTATATCGTGATTCAATTGTGCTTGAGGCTGAGAGACAGAGAAGTACTTTTGGTTATGTGGAGGATTGGGCTGTAGAGTTCTTAAGATTAAGTGAAGATGATGTATTCACCACATTCATACAGGTATTTTTTTTTTCCTGCCCCCAATACCATTGCTATATAACTAGATTTCTTGTTCTTTGCCAAGCACAAGATTCATGATGTTTGCATCAAAATCATTGAATTTAAAGGAACAACTAAAGCAACCTTATAATGACCAAAAAATCCAGTTGGTTTGGTGGCAGTATGATAGTATATAGAATGTCATCTACTCTTTCACTTTGTTCATAAGTGCTCCATCTTGTAGGAAACATAGTGAGAAGCTAAAAATTCGACGATGATGCTGCCTCTTTTTTTTAAAGTCTATTACTTTTGGGCCCTTTGTTCGAGAACTTTTGAAATTTTGGCTACTGGATGTCTGAAACTAGTTACATCCATTTCGTTATTCATATAAAAAACAGTTTGTATGTGAAATGAGAAACACAACACAAATCCTTGATCTTCATGTGACAATTTTATGTCTTATTCTATCGCTCTTTCATATTTTGTTGTTAATGTTCAACCAGCATAATATTTATTGATTTCACTGATGTAGCTATACTCATTTTTGTCTAACAAGGTATTACACTACAAGTTACACAACGATCCATGGAGACGTAAAATTGGTTATTTAGACAAGGACTACGGATTACCAAAATATTGCTTGAGCAATATCAGTTAAAACAGATGAAGATTTACAGGAAATCACTCTGAAAGAGATAACAGTAGTCAGAAAGAATACATGGGAAAATAATTCATGATCATGTACTGCAGTTCAGCTGAAGATCGATTCCACGAACACACCATGGAAGGGGTTACTGGTCTCAGCCTCAACTTAAAAAGGAAATCCTCTTATTCTTCCAATTATTTTGTTTCAATTACAAGTTTATTTTTTCTTTTCTTTTCTTTTTTTGTTTTTTTTTTGTTTTTGTTTTACAGAGGAGAGGCAGAGAAAAAATTAATCTTTTTTTGAGAGAAAACTAAAGTAGTTGAAAATAGAAATTGAATTGAGATCCTTCAATTGTTCTTGTTCATTGTAAGTTCACATTCTTCTCTCTGCATTATCTAAAGTTCATTTTGTTCAGATTTTATGGAAGAGTATCCAGAATGGCGAAGCGACTTCGCGTTTTTAATCCATTTGATGTGTTTGTATAAACAATTGAGTGTCAGATTTGTGGCTTGGGTTTCTAAAAAATCATTAACACAAAATCTTACTATATTTTTTGCACCTTTATATATATTTTTAATTATGGCCTTGCTTGGTATGCAGGAAAAATTTGCAGAATGCAAATTACCACAGCTGTGGTAGTGGTAGTTTGCATGGACAAACAGGGCCATAGGTATCCTAATTAGGAGAGGAATACCATACTAAGCAGCTGATTTGTCAATTTGAGCGGGAATAACTGCAGATACGAATTTTTCCTGCATACCAAGCATAGCCTATATGAAGCTGTATTTTTGAGTGACTAAAACTTGATCTTGATATTTGGTGGCCCATAAATTAGGTTTTGTATTTGAATGACTAGCACCTAAAATCGGTACTAGTGACCTACAAGTTTACTTTCAAAATAAGTAGTAACAATTAAAAGAGAAGCATGGGCGGTAAAGGGAAATGAACGAGGATTTGTAATCCGTAAATTATAATAATATCCACAAACATAGAAAATAGTAACAATTAAAAGAGAAGCATGTGCTGTAAAGGAAAATGAACGAGGATTTGTAATCCGTAAATTATATAATATCCACAAACATAGAAAATAGTAACAATTAAAAGAGAAGCATGTGCTGTAAAGGAAAATGAACGAGGATTTGTAATCCGTAAATTATATTAATATCCACAAACATAGAAAATAGCAAACTCAAGAAAATAGAGTAAGCTCCAAAGCTATTCTCGTCTATGAAGATCCATCCATCAACAGTTAAGCCACACTTCAAATTCCAAATTACAACTTGCATATAAGAAATTGAATTTTGGTATGCAAATTGTAACTAAGTAATTTTTTTCTAAAAAAAGAAAAATTAATATTGGTGTCTAGTCTCGGTTAACTTTCAAAATACAAATCGGTGTTTCACAAGAATTATATTTTTGGAAGGCATTCGCCTAAATCTTTAAAATAAAACTAGTCAACAATATTTTTTTACACAATGCAAATTTGATTTTGCAATACAAAACTATGGTTTTAACTAGTTTTTTTTATCTAAATTACATCCAAATTCGAATTTACGTACTTCAAAACTAGGTAACATCAAATGAAGAAGTTAAGATTTCCATGAATGCTTTTCAAATATATAAAGATCAGACTAATACTTTTCCAAAAAAAAAAAAACATGCAAAAATATTTGTACAAATAGAAAACTACGTTTTTAACTAATTTGTATATAAATTCGTATTTCCATGCTTCAAAAACAAAGACCATCAAAACAAGAAATGAAGATCTTGACTAATACTTTCCAAGTTTATAAATTTTGTCGAAATATATTACTAAAAACAACAAGCTGTAGGGTTACTTCCCACAAACCAGAGATTATATTTATGCAGCGGAAAACATAATAGGGTTAAAAAAAATTAATCTCTGATTCATGTAGGATCTTTCAACTGTTAATAGGGATCTTTAAAATAGTTTAGTTGCTTACCTTCAACGCTTAATCCAACAAACTTGAATATTGGAAGGCTTCAACTAGTTGCTCCAATCCTCCTACTGTAGATCACCAAGCTTTCTTCTTTTTCTTGCAACCTGAAGATTAGAAAACCTAGAACTAGAATGGAGGCTAGGGTTTTCTCCACCAGTTACTAATTAGAACTAGAATTAGAAAGAGAAGGAGAGGAGAGAGAAAGTGACGGCACACAATAGGGGTGCTCCTTTATGTGTGTCGCCCCTCCCTATTAGTATATATAGGGAGGTCTCTTACTCTTTCTAGAATCCCAGTCTAATTAGGTCTCTAGGGTCCCACAACTTTTAGCTAATATTTTATTTAATATTTAGTCCTTATGTCTCACATAATTAAATACTAAATAAAATAATCACAAATTAGTCCCCCACACTTTTGTGACTGAATACTCTGATAGTTGTAGTATTTATAAATAAACCCTTCCTCCATTATACCTGCATTCAAACCCTCCATTGTAAACCGATATTCATAATAATCCTTAGGTTAGTATTTTACTACCAGTCACATCCTTAAGGATTATTATTTCTTAATCCTTGTGCCTCATTCTGTGCAGACTAATTATTATTCTAATAATCTCAGAAGATATCACTGGCCAGTCTAGAATAATAATTCCCACAGATGAACAAGGGAATATCAAACTGAATGTGGATTTCATATTGAACTAAAATATTCTTACTCTGTAATTATGCCCATCCATCTTGTCCAGAATTTTGGATCACGTTTACGTTTCTGACCTCACTGATTGACAAAACAAAATGGACATAATATACACGCAATGTATATATTAATTCTCAGAATTAACGTTTAATGCAACAATGGTCTCCATGGAATTTTAGTTATTCAGTGACATGAAATAACAGAATTCCATGTTGACTAGTTCAATGTAAACTTGTTACATCAATGCATCGGACTTAGGAGTCAACACTCTGGTGACAGAGATATATCACACGATTAACCAATGCATTATAGTTTATTATCAAGAGAACCGTGATCTAATAAACTACGAACAATGTATTAATGAACTATATCTCCCACATGCAACACTTGCATACAACTAGTTCATCTACGTAAACTCATTATTATTATCATGCATGCAAAATTAATAAACTATTTATTAACACATAAAATGTCGTTTTAATTGTTTTAGGGCATAAACCCAACAATCTCCCACTTGCATTATAAACAATTGAAAGTAACCCTTAACCCCACATCCACATGTGAATCAAAAACCTTATGTGTCAAGGCTTTGGTAAAGGGATCCGCTAAGTTATCTGCAGATGCAATCTTAGCAACAACAATATTACCTCTCCGAGTGATGTCTCTAACGACATTGTACTTCCTTTCAATGTGCTTATTCGCTTTATGTTTTCTTGGTTCTTCACAGTTGGCTACTGCTCTACTATTGTCACAGTAAAGAACAATAGGTAGAGTAGCTGCTGGGACAACTATAAGGTCCACCAAGAATTTATTTAGCCACGCTGCTTCCTTAGCCGCTTCACAAGCCGCTACATATTCAGCTTCTGTTGTAGAGTCTGCGACGCATTTCTGTTTAATACTTCTCCACACAATGGCTCCTCCTCTTAAAGTAAACACATATCCTGAAGTCGATTTTCTTTCATCGATATCTGCCTGAAAATCAGAATCCGCATAACCAACTGGAACAAGATCTCCTCCGCCGTATATAAACATATAATCTTTGGTTCTCCGAAGATACTTCAATATATGCTTTACAGCTTCCCAGTGTTTTCTACCAGAATTAGACTGGTACCGACTAACCACACCTACTGCATAGCAGATATCTGGTCGTGTACATAACATAGCATACATAAGACTTCCTACTGCAGATGCATAAGGAACTCTTTCCATGCCCTCTATCTCCTCAGGTGTCTTGGGACACTGGTCCTTAGATAGATAAATGCTATGTCTAAAGGGTAAGAATCCTTTCTTAGAATCTTGCATGGAGAATCTTTTCAACATACTTTCAATATGGGTTACTTGGGATAAGCTATCATCCTAGACTTTCGATTTCTCAGAAGTTTGATCCCTAGAATATAACTGGCTTCTCCTAAGTCCTTCATACTGAAATAGTTGGAAAGCACAATTTAACTGATGAAAGATCTCCTACATTATTCCCAATTAGTAGGATGTCATCCACATACAATACCAAGAATGTTACTACATTCTTTTTGCACCTTTTATACACATAAGGTTCATCAGGATGTTGATCAAAATCAATGGTCTTGATTGCCTTTTCAAATCTGATGTTCCAGCTTCGAGAGGCCTGCTTTAATCCATATATGGATTTATGTAGCTTGCATACCATATGCTCTTAGCTCTTTTGTACGAAACCATCTGGTTGGACCATGTAAATGTCCTCCTCAAGATTGCCATTGAGAAAGGCAGTCTTGACATCCATTTGCCATATCTCATAATCATAATGAGCCGCAATGGATAAGAGTATCCTAATGGATTTAAGCATGGCTACTGGCAAAAAAGTCTCCTCATAATCGATTCCCTCTTTCTGAGTATACCCTTTCGCCTCCAGTCTTGCCTTGTAGGATTCCACCCTTCCATCTGGACCCCTCTTTCTCTTGTAAATCTATTTACACCCAATAGGTTTAATATCAGGTGGTGAATCCACTAATTCCCAAACCTGATTGGAATACATAGATTCTATTTCAGCTTTCATAGCATTCAGCCATAATCTTGAATCCGTGTCTCTTTCTGCTTCATCATAACTTATAGGATCATTCTCTGATTCATCCAGAATCATCTGGTAAGATTCTTCCTCTTGAAGTAAAGCAAAATTCTTATACTTCTCAGGAAATTTCTTATCTCTTTGGCTACGACGAAGTGGTGGTGGTGCAACTGGTTCAACCGATGCATCCGGTTGTCCAAATTGTTCTGGTTGAGCCAACGGTTCAGCTTGAACCATGGGTTCTTGCTGATCCTTTTGAACTTGCTCCAGTGGTTCTTCTTAGACCTGGTGATCCTCCTGAACTATTGGACCTTGATCATCTTGCATTGGTGCTTGGTGTTCAGCACCCTGTATTACCGTATGTGAATTATTAGATAATCTTTGTGCCTCTGCCACTTGCCTACTGGTTTACCCTTCTTGACCAGGAATAACTACTGGACCACCTAGATGCATCATCATGGGCAGACCATACGATGAACCTCCCACTAGAGGTGGATCCATTGTACGTTCTACTCCCATTGAAGAAGCATCCTTTATCTCCTCAAGCACAACTTTGCTGGAAGGCTTGTAATCCATTATATAATCTTCCTCAAGAAAAACTGCATTCGAGCTAACAAACACCTTTTGTTCGGGTATCCTATAAACATGCATACTTCTGATTTTGATTCCAACTTGCTTGACTTTCCCTTCAGCACATGTGCTGGACAACCCCAAATGTGTAAATGCTGCAAACTAGCTTTGCGGCCTGCCCACAGTTCCCTGGGTGTCGTAGGAACTGCTTTGCTTAGTGCCAAATTCAGAAAATATGCTGTTGTCTCTAGTGCATACCCCTAAAAGGAGATCGGTAGCGATGTATAACTCATCATAGATCTAACCATTTCTAGTAAGGATCGATTCCTTCTCTCGGCCACACCATTCTGCTGGGGAGTTCCTGGTGCAGTCAATTGCGATATAATCCCATGCTCCACCAAATATGAGCCAAAAAGGTTAGAAAGATACTCACCGCCTCGATTAGATCGAATGGCTTTATATTTCTTTCCTAATTGGTTTTGATTGGTCGTGATTTTATCACTCAATAATGTTTATACCACAATCGCTCTGTTGTCTATTTAAACAACGGCAAGTACGTGTCGATCCACAAGGATTAAGGAATAAGTAAAATTAATTTAATTAAGGTTGAACAGTTTTTAATTGATTTGAAGCAAATAAAATAACTAAATAAAAATTTCATAAAAATTAGAAGAACTAGGATTTCAGATTCCACTAATTATATGCATACCATCAATTTAAACTTTCTCTAATCTCCCTTCAATTATAACTCAAACCCAATACAAATTATGTAATAGATTCGAAAAATATTTTCATTAATATTTAAAATAACCAAGGAAATAATATGATTTTCTTCACTTTAAAAAAATAACAACTCCAATAATTAATTGTCAAAGTTAAGCATATAATATCAAAACAATAGTTAAGCATATTATATCAAATCTAAGCACAATTAATAAAGGTGTATGTACTAATTTCATTAAGAAGCAAATGTGTAATAAATAATATTACGAGAAGACAAATCATTTTAGCTAAAAATAATTATTAAGGGAGATTAAGATTAAGATTAAATATCATGTCATGCACATAACTAGCTTCCTTTTTAATCCTAGAAAAGAAATTTAGCTAGACATAACTCTAAAATTAATAACAAAATAAGTATTCATTGATGAAAATCTTAAAGAACTTACAAAATTACTACACTCCCAAAATATCTTTCTTCATACAATTCTCTAACTCTATACACTTCCCCCCTTCTTTCTCTTTTTCATTCTCCCCCTTTTATAGATTTTTTCCACTTAAATTCTTTAAGTAAAATAAATAAAATTAGCAAGTGGGAGGTATTGGATGGTGGAGATATTTTCTTTAATAATTAATTTGGTATTGGATGATTTGTAAGGCTTATGTGGTTTGACATCATGATGATGTCATTAAGATTATTTTTGCCTTTTTTGTTTCATTAGTGATTAAACTCCAATCTTTAACCAATTTTAACTGCTTTTGACTGAATTGACTTGGTCATCATGTGCCATTTGCATGTACTCTCATGGTTCCTCTGATAGATTTGTGGAGTGCTTTTAATAAATTTGGCTAATTGAACCAAATTTTACAATTGAAGCATTTGAATTCTATTTATCTACAAAAACATAAAAATTATTAAAAATAATATACAATTGAATAAAGCTAATATAAATTGAGGATAAATATGTAATAATTATGCACTCAACAAATACCCCCAAATTTATATTTTGCTAGTTCTCGAGCAAAACAAACACACAAATTTCTAACTACACCACTTTCGCTGGTATTCTCGATTGTATTTAGCAAATGCAATAAGCCTTTAAACCCCTAGGTTACTCCTAGTGGACGACTTATAGTCTCGTGAGGGTTTGCAGTAAATGTACCCACAAAATTTTAAACTTCCAAAAATAAGCTCACAATTCTTTAAAAAATAACCATTGCATACATGAGTTGACCTTTACAATATCATTGATCTAGCATATCAAAGGCACAAATTTTCATAACATAGTATAACAACATTCCCAACTTTTAAAAACAAATTTTAGAGTTCAAATCAGTACTCGCTAGTTAGAGATTCTCAAAACTTTATGATTGGAGTGCAAGTAGGATATGTACTTAGCAAGAATAGTAATCTAGCTCTTCTAAAGTAGAGTTAACACTGATAATCACTAAGAAATGGTCAAACCAACTAAATACTGATTCAAAACCAAGCTAGCTATCCAGGACTACGAGAATTTTGGATGTTCACCTTAATACCACAAGGGCTTTATCTGTGATATTCCAGTTTACTCGCGTTTTGCACCGACGGCTTTCACCCTACTTGCTTTCACATCAAGGTCATTTTCATCACTTTCTTTTATTTTACAATTTGAATTTTCATTTTGCCGCTAACAATGACTTTTCTCTCATTATTTGAATATTTTTTTTGTAACTGAGAGAAAAAGTCAAGAATACAGAGAATACAATAATACAACACTTCAGCCCATTTAGACCTTAACAAGAGGTAGCCTTTTTCAATACACCCGTTCTAATTCACTAGTTGTTTTCCATAACGTGTACAACATCTACTATCCCAGCCAACTAAATGAACAAGCTAATCAAGGCTCATCAGACTTAGAGGATTCTAACATTCTAGGTGATTATCAGACTAACAACACAATGTCGAACATAGACACTAAAAATGTAAGTCAAATGGTGCAGATAATGAAAGTTGTTCTATATTATATGATTATGAAATCTCTACCAGTCAAGTAATAAAACAAACTCACACTAAACACATTCAGTTACTGGAAATCAAGCTAGCATATCTCAAGAAACAAGTGTCTTATCATCTAGACTTAGATATTTCAAGGTACTAGAGATAACAATAATTATAAATCAAGGTCAATGAGCTTAATTTTTTTATTTTTTTGTTTTTTTTTTTAATTTTTTTTTAAACAGAATTTTTATTCAAATATGACAAAAAACATGCATCTGGCCTCACCCCCAAACCTAAACTAAACATTGTCCTCAATGTTTCAAAAGATGTATACATTAATAAGAACAAATGAGAAAATTATAAGTAAAGATAAGGAACGAGATTACCAGATAATGATGTTGTTATTCTGATTGTGCTAGAATCCAAATTAACATATTTTTATAAGAGAAAATATTGGATTAGCACAAAAAAATGACTCTAACTGACACAACAAAATAAAACAAGCGTAAGAAAAGAAAATCTCACTAGCAAAAAAAAAAAAATTCTACAAACAAATTACTAAAACTATAAAAATCTAATGACTCAAACTCTCCATAAAATAATAACCGAAAAATTTAAAAATCTACCCAGAAAATAATATGTACAAATAATGACAATCTCACAAATCCATAAATATATGATAGTGCAAGTGAGACTATCAAAGTGAAAGAGCCACCCCCAAACCTATGTGTTGCAATAAATTTGTACTTGTTAATCAAAACAAATAATTTTAGAGGTTTTCTTGGGATAGAAATTGGATCAATTGGTACATACTTAATTGTGGATAAAATGACAGATTCCAAAGGTTGCTTCACAACAGTGGAGGCATGAAGGGCAAAATAGTCCAAAAGGATTTTAGAAGAATTTAATTCTAACCTTAGACTAGGAACCCTATGAAATGTTGGTACAAAGTACTCAATTGGAATGACCTCCAAGGTTGATACAAGATCCTCAGGCTGTGAATCAAGTACAAGTTCACACACAAGTGGTGTACCATCACACTCATTCAAAATATTTGCAATCCCCACATTATCATCATCATTATTCAAGTTTTCAGAACAAACATGTTGGAAGAAGGAAACAGTAGGGGTGTGCACTGCCTCTGAGACATGAGACTCAAAACTAATGTTCTCAAAATAAACATGTTCCCCTAACATCATGTTGTCATCATTATTATAACATTGATAAGTTACATCATCTAAAGCTATTGTGTCTCTAGTCCACATTTTCTCCTCTGAAATAGGTGAATGATAATCAATATAATCAGAAGTTGAACTAGAAACACTATAGGATAAGTTATGGTCATTGGGTGTAACAATCTCTCTGTTCTCATAATAACATTCATCTCCTTCATTATTTCTCATGTCATGTAACTCTTGTAGAATTCTATCAATGTTTCTACTTGTTTCTCTTCGGACATAAGCATTGCCCACATCCAAAAATTGATTTAGAATTCTACTAGTCTATTCACTTATGTCACTTTGTGCTTCAATAGACTCTGTGCATTGAGATGTATAACGATGAAGGCAATTGTTATTTTCCTGGAAATATGATGATGATGTGGGTGGATCACAATAAAATTGCTCATTGTTCCATTGTGATGATTGATACATCTGTGAATAATCATTGGGATTTCTAATATATGGCTCAAAACTTTCATAAGGTTGATAAGAATCCCAATAATTATAAACATTGTTATTTTGATACCAACTTCCCATATCTTTTTTTTTTAATTTTTTTTAGAGAAAAAAAAATTAGATTAAAAAAATAAATAAAATAAAATCAAAAAAATAAAAACAGATCTAACTCTCTAATATTTTATTAACAAGATGACTTACCCAAATTAGAGAGTTCTCACTTCAACCTACACAACACAAAAATAACAAATACCAAGTTTAAAATCTAACAATAACAAAAAGTAAATAAATAAAAAAAATAAAAAATCCTAAGTGAATAGTGCTCAAAAGGTACTGATGAACAGTACCTTTTTCTTTTTTCTTTTTCTTTTTTTTTTAAAAAAATAATAATAATAACAAAAAAAAAATATTAAAATCAAAATAAAACTAATGGCATCAGCATGGCATCAGCATGACATCATGCTGATATCATCGAATACAAGTTCTGATGGGTACGATAAAAAAGATTAAATTTTCTTTTTATTATTATTTTTAAAGTAGTACACAAAAATTTTTAAAAATAAAAATAGAAGGGACCACTTACATAGGTATTGTAAAAAGTACCCTAATAAACAAATTTAAATTTTTTTTTAAAGAACTAAAAACACAAGGATCACCCATCATTACTTAGGTATCTACAATTGTACAAAAAAAAAAATTAAGAAGTTTTTTTTTTTAAAATTAAATTACAAAAAAAAAATACACCTATATTAACAGTACTGAAATTTTTTTTGTTTAAATCAGTGACATCACGATGATGTCATCGAATCCCATACAATTTTTTTTTTATTAAATAGCTAAAATACAAAAAATTACAAAGATGGAAACAATACCGTTTTTTTTTAATTATAAAACTAAAAATTAAAAACTAACTAAACATCATAAAAAAAAAACCAATACTAATTTTTTTGATCGATGACATCAGCATGACATCATGCTGATGTCATCGGATTTCAATACCTTCACTTGAATGTACCGAATTTTTTTTCAATCTTTTTTCCTTTTTTTTAATTAAAATTCTTATTATATACTGAAAAAAAAGTACCCATGAACAATGTGAATAATAATTTTTTTTTAAAAGAGAAAAAATAAAATAAATCAAACTAATCTAAACTAAAATTACCTTAAATAAAATTAAAAATATATATTACCGTTAATCTCCGGCAACGGCGCCAATTGATTGGTCGTGATTTTATCACTCAATAATATTTATACCGCAATCGTACGGTTGTCTATTGAGACAACGACAAGTACGGGTCGATCCACAAGGATTAAGGAATAAGTAAAATTAATTTAATTAAGGTTGAACAGTTTTTAATTGATTTGAAGCAAATGAAATAACTAAATAAAAACTTCACAAAAATTAGAAGAACTAGGATTTTAGATTCCACTAATTATATGCATACCATCAATTTAAACTTTCTCTAATCTCCCTTCAATTATAACTCAAACCCAATACAAATTATGTAATAGATTCGGAAAATATTTTTATTAATATTTAAAATAACCAAGGAAATAATATAATTTTCTTCACTTTTAAAAAATAACAACTCCAATAATTAATTGTCAAAGTTAAGCATATAATATCAAAACAATAGTTAAGCATATTATATCAAATCTAAGCACAATTAATAAAGGTGTATGTACTAATTTCATTAAGAAGCAAAAGTGTAATAAATAATATTACGAGAAGACAAATCATTTTAGCTAAAAATAATTATTAAGGGAGATTAAGATTAAGATTAAATATCATGGCATGCACATAACTAGCTTCCTCTTTAATCCTAGAAAAGAAATTTAGCTAGACATAACTCTAAAATTAATAACAAAATAAGTATTCATTGATGAAAATCTTAAAGAACTTACAAAATTACTACACTCCCAAAATATCTTTCTTCATACAATTCTCTAACTCTCTACACTTCCCCCCTTCTTCCTCCTCTCTCTTCTTCATTCTCCTCCCTTTTATAGATTTCTTCCCACTTAAATTCTTTAAGTAAAATAAATAAAATTAGCAAGTGGGAGGTATTGGATGGTGGGGATATTTTCTTTGATAATTAATTTGGTATTGGATGATTTGTAAGGCTTATGTGGTTTGACATCATGATGATGTCATTAAGATCATTTTTGCCTTCTTTGTTTCATTAGTGATTAAACTCCAATCTTTGACCAATTTTGACTGCCTTTGACTGAATTGACTTGGTCATCATGTGCCATTTGCATGTACTCTCATGGTGCCTCTGATAGATTTGTGGGGTGCTTTTAATAAATTTGGCTAATTGAACCAAATTTTACAATTGAAGCATTTGAATTCTATTTATCTGCAAAAACATAAAAATCATTAAAAATAATATACAATTGAATACTAGCTAATATAAATTGAGGGATAAATATGTAATAATTATGCACTCAACAAATACCCCCAAACTTATATTTTGCTAGTCCTCGAGCAAAACAAACACACAAATTTCTAACTACACCACTTTCGCTGGTATTCTCGATTGCATTTAGCAAATGCAATAAGCCTTTAAACCCCTAGGTTACCCCTAGTGGACGAGTTATAGTCTCGTGAGGGTTTGCAGTAAATGTACCCACAAAATTTTAAACTTCCAAAAATAAGCTCACAATTCCTTGAAAAATAACCATTGCATACATGAGTTGACCTTTACAATATCATTGATCTTGCATATCAAAGGCACAAATTTTCATAACATAGTATAATAAGATTCCCAGCTTTTAAAAACAAATTTTAGAGTTCAAATCAGTACTCGCTAGTTAGAGATTCTCAAAACTTTATGATTGGAGTGCAAGTAGGATATGTACTTAGCAAGAATAGTAATCTAGCTCTTCTAAAGTAGAGTTAACACTGATAATCACTAAAAAATGGTCAAACGAACTAAAGACTGATTCAAAACCAAACTAGCTATCCAGGACTACGAGAATTTTGGATGTTCACCTTAATACCTCATGGGCCTTATCTGTGAAGGTGATGAAATACTCATAGCTACCTCTTGCCTTAACATTCATGGGACCACAAGCATCAGTGTGTACAAGTTCCAACACATCATTGGCTCTTCTCCCTTTTGATGAAAAAGGTCTCTTGGTCATTTTACCTTCTAAACATGATTCACATAAAGACCATGGTTCAATATCCAATGTGCCCAAGGGCCCATCTTGAACTAATCTTTGAATCCTGTTTAGGTTAATATGTCCAAGTGTTAAATGCCATAAATATGTTGAGTTTATTGAAGGCTCTTTCCTCTTACTTGAGGTACGTGATGTATACAAAGCAACATTACTAGGAAGAGAGATTAGATATAAACTATCCATTAACATGCCAGATATAATAGTAAAACTATTTCTTTTAATAAAAACATTAAATGAGTTAAACTCAACATTATAACCATCTTTTATAAGACAAGAAACTGAAATTAAGTTTCGCCTAATTTCCGGCACATAAAGACAATTGTTTAAAACTAAACTCTCATTCCTACTACTACTACTAGAAAGAAGACGAACAACTCCTAAGACTGCGACAGCAACTCTTGCCTCTGATCCTAGGCTCAGGTAAATCTATCCATTATTTAGTTGTCTTACCATCTGGGACCCTTGCAACGAATTGCAGATATGATTAGTGGCTCCGAAATCAACACACCATGTGTTTGGTGTATTATTGGTAACATTTCCCTTGATAACTAAAGATTCAAGCATACCTGCAGATTTCTTCTTTCTAAGGTAGTCCTGGCAGTTCTGTTTCCAGTCTCCAGTTTTACCGCAATGGAAACACTTTCCCTTTGGCTTTGTAACTCCCTTATCCTTATTGACACTCATGTTGTTTCGCGTTTCAGATGTTTTCTTTCCTTTCTTCTTGAAATTTCGACCTTTCGATTTAGATCCAGAAGAACCTTCTGCCATATTAATACTACCAGATTTGTGTCCCTTGATTATCCCTTCCGCCACCGTAAGCTGATTCATCAACTTGGGAATAGTTGTTTTCATCTTGTTCATATTGAAAGTCATTATGAACTGGAAAAATGATGGCGGGAGAGAAGCAAGGATCACATCCTCTTTGAACTCATCGTCCATCTTGGATCCTAAGGTATCCAATACATTGAACAATCCTATCATAATGAGAATATGATCACGTACTGGAGTTCCTTCGGACATCTTAGTATTAATGAGCTTCCTGAACACCCACTTATGATGATGATCATGCACATCCTAAGGGTCATTAAGACCAGAGAGTGAGGGACTATCCCCTTCTAGGACAAATTTGTACTCTTGGGCAGTCCGTACAATATCCAGATTTCTTTTCCAGTTAACATAGTTTGGTCCGCTCAACTGATTCTCCTTCAAGATAATATGCAATGGGTTGAATATAGACATCTAAGCATGCAAATAAACATAATAACAATGAGATATCATAATTGATTTTTTAATAAGAACTTTTATTTATTGTAACACTCCATAGTTACCATAAATATCGGATCCTAATCGGCATACACATTCGACTATCCTTGGGGATATGAAGAAGTGTACCCAAATAGGTGATCATCTCCATCGAATTACTTTTCAGACATCTCATGTCCAAGTTAATTCGACATTCGATTATCTTTAGCCTCTTACTCATGAGTGTCGCTTGTTCCTTGGGGAATCATGATGCTCACTTTCAGTTAAGTGTGACCCATTATCTCGGTATTAGAATGCTAGAAATCAGAATGCCCTCCTTGGGGAGGTTCAAACTGATGGTTCTAGTCTAACCCTTAGCTCTAAGCAATCCAAATAGATACTAATGGACTCATGCTCCTTGGGGAGTCATTGATCCATTATTATCACATGGATCGATGATGGAAGGCTATGGGATTTGATTAAATCCCTCTCCCACTTAATATTTTATGACAAGGGGTTTCTTTTAAATAAGTGTATTTAATTCTCATACATCAAATGCACTAGAATTCTATAAGAATGGTATACTATTTGATCAATTAGGATACTAAAGAATGATCTAATGTTGTATGCACAAAAATTAAGACAAGAAAAATCACATTTTTTAAGCTTAAATCCCTCTCAAAAGTTTAAAATTACATTATGACCCTTCTGTCATAAGAAACTATAAACTAGGGACTAAATCAGAATTTTTAAAAAATTTTTAGAAAAGAAAGTATTTAGGTTCAGTCCCTGACCGATCTAGTTCGGTTCAGGTCAGACCGCTGACTCGAGTCAAACGAGTCAGCTGAGTTAGACGATCTGACTCGTCCCGATTCGGGTCGGGTCCGGGTCATCGGGTCGGGTAACCGGGTCATGGGGTTGCGGGTTAACGGGTCGAGTCAGGTAGGGTCGGTACGCGGGTCGGCGGGCTGGCCCGCGGTCTGGGCTAGGGCTGACCAACCCGTCTCTTTAACCCTACCGGGTTGGGCTGCCATACCGGGCTTATCTCCATAAGCCCATTAGGTTTTAAAAACTAAATGTTTTAAGTTTTAAACATAATGGGCCTGTTTCCAAAGCCCATTAACCCTTTAAAACTAAATGTAGTTCCTTTAAACCTAAACCTAGCCCAAACCATCAACAATTAACCCTAGCCCTAGCCGACTCAACCTAACCCTAAAACCTAACCGCACAAACCATCCAAACCCTAGTTTTTCAATTCTAAGAATTGAAACAGTAATAGTATATCACTGTTTCAGAAAACGAATTATAATTTTGATGAAAAATTTTAATTAAAACTTTTCTAAATAATAGTTCTAAATAAAAATTACTATTACATGTATGCTTCAATTAATTAGAAACTTTGAAAAACATGATCCAAATTTAATTAAACTTGATACCTTTTAGTAGTATCCAAAAAGGTGCCTATCAATTTAATTCATTGTAATTGAAAACTTATGGAACTAATTTTGGTGCATACAAACATCAATCAATCTTAACCCAATTAATCAAATTAATACAATAACTCATCAAGAAACTTGTGGGTACTAATTTTTATTTAATCTAATTAAATAAAATTATGATTCAAGAGACCATAAACATCCCACAAATTTTCTTGTTCAACCTAGTAATCAAATTAATCTCCATCAAACAAAAGACCCTATTAACAAGTTGAAACCTAGGCTCTTATACCAATGTAGGGTTACTTCCCACAAACTAGAGATTATATTTATGCAGCGGAAAACATAATTGGGTTTAAAAAAAATTAATCTCTGATTCATGTAGGATCTTTCAACTCTTAATAGGGATCTTTAAAATAGTTTAGTTGCTTACCTTCAACGCTTAATCCAACAAACTTGAAAATTAGAAGGCTTCAACTAGTTGCTCCAATCCTCCTACTGTAGATCACCAAAGTTTCTTCTTCTTCTTGCAACCTAATGATTAGAAAACCTAGAACTAAAATTGAGGCTAGGGTTTTCTCCACCAGTTACTAATTAGAACTAGAATTAGAAAGAGAAGGAGAGGAGAAAGAAAGTGGCGGTACACAATAGGGGTGTTCCTTTATGTGTGTCGCCCCTCCCTATTAGTATATATAGGGAGGTCTCTTACTCTTTCTAGAATCCTAGTCTAATTAAGTCTCTAGGATCCCACAACTTTCAGCTTATATTTTATTTAATATTTAGTCCTTATGTCTCACATAATTAAATACTAAATAAAATAATCACAAATTAGTCCACCACACTTTTGTGACTGAATATTCTAATAGTTGTAGTATTTATAAATAAATCCTTCCTCCATTGTACTTGCATTCAAACCCTCCATTGTAAACCGATATTCATAATAATCCTTAGGTTAGTATTTTACTACCAATCACATCCTTAAGGATTATTATTTCTTAATCCTTGTGCCTCATTCTGTGCAGACTAATTATTATTCTAATAATCTCAGAAGAGATCACTGGCCAGTCTAGAATAATAATTCCCACAGATGAACAAGGGAATATCAAACTGAATGTGGATTTCATATTGAACCAAAATATTCTTACTCTCTGTAATTATGCCCATCCATCTTGTCTAGAATGTTGAATCACGTTTACGTTTCTGACCTCATTGATTGACAAAACAAAATGGACATAATATACATGCAAGGTATATATTAATTTTCAGAATTAAGGTTTAATGCAACAATGGTCTCCATGGAATTTTAGTTATTCAGTGACATGAAATAACAGAATTCCATATTGACCAGTTCAATGTAAACTTGTTATAT
Organism: Macleaya cordata; assembly: GCA_002174775.1. Classification (NCBI taxonomy): domain Eukaryota; kingdom Viridiplantae; phylum Streptophyta; class Magnoliopsida; order Ranunculales; family Papaveraceae; genus Macleaya; species Macleaya cordata. The sequence goes on from MVGT01003822.1 coordinate 67,278, forward strand.
CAATGCATCGGACTTAGGAGTCAACACTCCGGTGACGGAGATATATCACACGATTAACCAATGCATTATAGTTTATTATCAAGAGAACTGTGATCTAATAAATTACGAACAATGTATTAATGAACTATATCTCCCACATGCAACACTTGCATGCAACTAGTTCATCTACGTAAACTCATTATTATTATCATGCATCCAAAATTAATAAACTATTTATTAACACATTAAATGTCGTTTTAATTGTTTTAGGGCATAAACCTAACACAAGTAAAAATATTCTTGTAAAAATTTAGAATATATTTTTAAAAAATATATTGTTGGCTGAACTCGTCTCGAAGATTTTGACGAATGCTTTCTAAATTTTGTCAAATTCTAACTTTTAGTTTAAGAGATATAATATTTTAAAATTTAGAAACCAAATAAAAAAATAATAATAGCTTTCTTTCTCCTGTAGCTATATACCTTTATAATGATTAAAAAAAATACAAAATAAGGACATTAGTAGAACTAAAAGTGCACCAAAATGGAATAAATAACTATTTTGAAATTCAACTTTGTGTAAATGGTAAGAGAAATGCTTAAAAATGAGTTTTTGCACAAAAGTAAAATGTTTGTAGAATTGTTAGTATTGGACAGCTAAAAAATGGGTTTTAAGCAATTTCCTGCTTTTAGAAAAACAATAATATTGATGTCTGGTTTTATTAAGGAATACTTTCCAAAAATACAAATTTTGATGGGATTGGTAGTTTAAAATTTACATGAAATTAGGCTGGAACCCCAATTCTAGCTATGTTCTAACTTCCCACCCAGCTAATTTTGGCTTTTTAAATGCAACCCAAATTTTTTTATCTTTTGTACACATGGCATTTTCAACTCTTTGACTTGGTTTTATTTTTTATTGACATATTTGCTCTTTATTTATTTGGAAAGGAAGTAATAGAGAGAGAATTTTAGAGAGAGAAATTTTAGAGAGAGAAAAAGAGATCGTAAGTGATGGTAAGGGCTACCTTCTTCACCATTTTTTCGGCAAGTTAGATCTGTCGGCGATCACTTCATCCTCTTCTTCATCATCTTCTTCATCTTTTTCTTCTTCTTCTTCTTCCTCTTCTTCTTTTAGAGAGAGAATTTTAGAGATAAGGAGATATTGTAGGTGATGGGGGCTGCCTTCTTCACCATTTTTTCCGGCGAGTTTGATCTGTCGGCGATCACTTCATCTTCATCCTCTTCTTCTTCATCTTCTTCTTCTTCTTCCTCTTCTTCTTCCTCTTCTTCTTCTAGAGAGAGAATTTTAGAGAGAGACAGAGAGAGATTATAGGTGATGGGGGCCGCCTTCTTCACCATTTTTTCCGGCGAGTTAGATCTGTCGACGATCACTTCATCATCTTCTTCATTTTCTGTTAAAAAATAATAGTATGCAACTGACATGCAAGTGAGATGCAACTGATGAGATGCAAGTGAGGTGCAACTGACATGCAAGTGAGGTGCAACTGACATGCAACTGATACGCAAGAGAGATTGTAAGTGATATGCAAGTGATATGCAAGTGACATGCAACTGACATGCAAGTGACATCCAATTGAATGCAACTGATATGCAAGTGACATGCAACTGATATGCAACTGATGCAAGTGACATGCAACTGACATGCAACGGATATTCAAGTGATATGCAACTAACATACAACTGATGCAACTGACATGCAAGTGACACGTGAAGTTTTATGCAACTGAGGTGCAAGTGAGATGCAACTGTGTATCTAAGTATTATGCAACTGTTTTCTTGTGTTTTGAAAAACAAATCGACAACTAATCTAAATGATATCAGATCTGGAAATAAAAGCAATAGAAAACCTAGATCAAAGCAAATTAATATTCAGAAAAAATCCCTAGATCTCAAAAAAAACTTAGATCATATCTTCGTCGATCGTCTTCTCGTTCTTCTCTCTCTCTCTCTCTCTCTCTCTCTCTCTCTCTGTCTCTCTGATTTTTTCTTCGTCGATCGCCTTATCCGATTGAAATTTTCCGTTCTCCGTTCTTCATTCTTCAAGTTCTTCGTCGATAGTCTTCTCTCTGATTTCTCTCTTTCCATTTTTCTCTCCCTCTTTTCTCTTGTCTCTTTTTAGTTTTTAAGGAAGGGTATTATTATCTTTTACTCTATTTTGGGTTTTATTTAAAATGTCAAAGTTGAGTGGGGTGGAACTTAAATGGAGCGCCGATTTTGGATTTATTTCTCCATTCCTCTAAAATTTATAACACGTACAACTAGATAATTCAAGAATTTTTCTTAAAATAAAAAAAAGAGCGACTACACGTGAAAAGCAAAAAAATCCGTGTCCTATGCGTAGTTAAAAATAAAAATAAAATAAATAAAGAGGGCTTCAAACCCAATTACGTGTTATGCATGCTTAGCACTCTGGTGCGTTAGTTAGTTAGTTGCGGTTGAGAAATCTAAACGACTCCCGCAAATACGAACCTCTCTTTCATTTCTCTCTCTCCGCAATTCATCTACCTCTTGTTCTTTCGTTTTTGTCTTTGCCGATCTGATCCTGATCCTGATCGGTCTGGTCCATCATTTTTCTCTTCTTTCTTCAAACTTTTTTTTTTTGCTTTTTGTTTGTTTGATAGATTATTTGTTGTTTCAGCATTTGATTTTAGTAACTTTTTGTCATCAGTTTTATGGCCAAAATCAATAAGAGGTAACAAATCTCTGTTTTGGGGTCTAAATATTTTTGTGATTGTGTTTTCAAGATTTTTGGTTTACTAAATTCCTTTCGTCATTGTGATGATGCTAATTATGAAAAAAATTTCTTTTGATTTAAATTTGATGTAATGGTTTAATTTCGATGCGAATTTATGAAGAATTGATGGTTCCGCATTGCATCGAGGCATTTCTTGACTAACAATTGAATTTATTCGAATTGAGGGAATTTGGCTTAAAGAGCATTACTTGCTTGAGATGGGTAAATAAATCTCCATTTGGGTCTTTTTTGTGCCTGCAAATTGCAATATGTTGTGCTGTGGAGGTGTGGAGGAGGAAAACTATGGCGGTCCGCCTGTTAACCAGTATACAGCTCCTCCAAGGAATCAATTTGGTAATAGAATCCTTTCAAATTTATGGTGTTATTATTTATCATCTTGTTTCTGAAATTGGGTAGCCATCAGAAAGCTAATATCTGAAATGTTTTCCTGTAATTTGGATTGATTACAATGTGTTCGATCATATACCATCAAACCGATACCAAAATTAGGCCGACACCGGGAGCCATTTGTTCAATTGTTTCTTCCAAAATTTCTCAAAATCTTCAGCTTTTTTTTTTTTTTTTTCTATGAATTTTATTCTTGGATTAGCTTAATGGTTGTTATTCATCTTAGGTTCAGGTGTGGCATGTCTGAATAGCTTAATTTGGATCAATAACCATAATGCATTTGTGGGTTTTTGTTAAAGAAGAAAATTGGTGTTTGGGGTTGATGGGTTAAAAAAAAAATTTACAGATCTTTTATGATATGTGTTTGAGCTGGTGACATTGGCGTTGAAGGAGTTGGTTAGAAAGACTTGTTGGTGTTGGTACTAGTAAGTGATTTTTTATTTAATCTATGGGAAATAATTAGATAGATCTCATCAAGAGCTGATCGCAAGAAACGTTACTGGGAGAGGTGAAGGGGTGTTGCAACATTGTATGACAAAAATCTGCAATGAAACATGTTTCAATTATATTAGTAGTATTGAGAGCAGGTTTCAGTTATATTAGTAGTCTGAACTCCTCAAGTAGAATCATAAGTCGAGTAGCCTCCCCAACCTCAAGATCTTATGAAAATCAAAGTCCCAATGAATCCTTCCTTCCTCATCTCTTCTCATAATATCACCACAAAAGCCTGTTGTTTCCTCGTAGCAATGAAGAGATTAGGAAAAGCAATCATTTTTAAAGGCATTCACATTTGCAATCATTTCTGCTGCGGATCGTGAGCGATTATTAGTATTCGCATATGATTTTACTCATCGATGCATCTATCATTAAAATGTCTGATAATCTTTCTGTTTATATGACGAAATCGATATCATTGTTATGATAAACTATTGCCTGTGTATTATAGGGAGTCAGAGAGAAGAGCCAAGGACTTCCCATGCAGCCAGGAGTGGTGCACCGCAGAAGGTCTTACCAATTGAAACACCAGCCTTATCCTTGGATGAGCTGAATAGATTGACTAGTAATTTTGGAGCAAAGACTTTGGTTGGTGAAGGGTCTTATGGTCGGGTTTTTCGTGCAACCTTAAGCACTGGTCAGATTGCAGCAATAAAGAAGCTAGATGCTAGTTCTTCACAGGAGCCAGACTCTGACTTTGCAGCTCAGGTCAGTTTTTGACCAAAAAGTTTACGTAGTTTCACAAGAGGTGATGTGTTTGTAATTTAATTCTGATGTATTTCATTTAATTCTTGTTGTTCGTGATCCAGTTATCGATCGTTTCAAGACTGAAGCACGACCATTTTGTTGAGCTACTTGGGTACTGTCTGGAAGCAAATAATCGAATCTTGGCTTATCAGTTTGCAACTATGGGTTCTTTACATGACGTTTTACACGGTATCTCCTTCTTTGGAGTGCAGTCTCCAGTCTCCATGGGTCATTAGTTCACTTAGATTTGTTTCAGTTTTAATTTCTAAGAAGCTGAACTATTGCTTGTTTTCTTTCTTTCTTTTCCTTTTTTTTTCCCTCGGTGCAGGAAGGAAAGGAGTGCAGGGAGCTGAACCTGGTCCAGTCCTCAGTTGGAACCAACGAGTGAAAATCGCTTTTGGTGCAGCTAAAGGTCTTGAGTACCTTCACGAAAAGGTCCAGCCTCCTATTGTCCATAGGGATGTTAGATCTAGTAATGTTCTTCTCTTTGATGATTTCTTGGCGAAAATCGCCGATTTCAATTTGACAAATCAGTCATCAGACACAGCTGCTCGTCTACACTCTACTCGTGTCTTGGGGACATTTGGATATCATGCTCCAGAGTAAGCTTATTGTTATCGCCAAATTAAACATCCTCTTTTTTTCCTCTATTTCTACTTTTTAGTCTCATCTTCTAAAATTTCTAAAATAGAATCTTGGTCTTCAGTATGTTGTTATATAATATCTTAATTCGCTTATCTCAGTACTAGGAAGTCTCAAGTATGGTCACTCTGAATGACAGACGTCAACAATCTCATAAGTTAGTAATCCTCTAGAGATCCATGGTTAAAAATTCAAAACTAATAAACTACTGCAGCGTCTCGATTGCATGGATTCCCTACAAACACTGTTATTTTTCTTCCTTTCTAATATGCAGACGTCATATTTTTGTCAATTTCAGGTATGCCATGACAGGGCAATTGACTCTGAAAAGTGATGTGTACAGTTTTGGTGTTGTTCTTCTAGAGCTCTTGACAGGGAGGAAGCCAGTAGATCACACTATGCCTAAAGGGCAACAAAGTCTTGTTACTTGGGTATTTCTTCATACTACATTAATCTCATTTTTTTTGTTGCAGTTCTTTTCTATATCTCTAATTTCATTTCAAAACAATACAGGCAACTCCGAGATTGAGCGAGGACAAAGTTAAGCAGTGTGTGGATCCAAAGCTAAATAATGATTACCCGCCAAAGGCTATAGCAAAGGTCCTTTTGACCTCTTCCATCTTATCTGTATAATATGTTTTATCATTTGAAATTCAGTTGTACACTGTTAAGGATATAACTAACTAGGATTTCGATGTCTTATGACCATTATAATAGCGTTATGACCATGTTATATAATAGAGGTTGGAAAACACAGTTCATGTTACAAAATATTTTTTCTTTTTTAAAAAAGTGTCTCAAAAACATTTGGATTTTGGATTTTTAACCATGATAAACTGTCATTAAACCATTGCATATTGAACATGTTATGATGATCTTAACATTGTCTAGATGAAATGGGAATTCTTTAAACAGAACGCTAATTTATAACAAATATCATAATGGGATTAGAGAATGTTAGGTTGGTCGTTATAAAGGCGTTATACGAATTTTAATCTACTGTTGCAATTGTTTCATTTTCTGTTTACAGTACCTAAATTTTGGTATCTCGGTTAGATGTTAAACTATCTAACATTTCCATATGTGTTCTCGTGTGCGTGTTTTTCCAGATGGCAGCAGTTGCAGCACTATGTGTTCAATATGAAGCGGATTTCAGGCCGAATATGACAATTGTTGTCAAGGCTATCCAACCACTTCTAAACTCAAAACCAGCAGGACAAGATTCTCATATGTAACTCATTGATCCATGTTTCTTATTCTCTATTAGTTTTGCACTCTTCACTGAATTGAGATCTTGTATCAAATTTTTTTTGACCAGTCATCTGGTCCATTTTCAATTTATAATACACACACAAACTCTATGGAATAAAATTGTCTTTGTGAGAAAGAATAGAAGTAATGTTGTTTTTTAAAACTTTTAGTTTGTTCATCTTAACTCTATTATGGGTTTTAAATTGTTCTCCATACTCTAGGTAGTCAGGGTTTTGCCTGAAAGCCCAAAATGTAGTCATCTGCATGTTGCACCATTGTTTCTTCAGTTTCGTTAGTTACGGGAACATAATCGTTTCAATAGTTATTGTTTTGTTAGTTGTATGAATTGTTCCAAAATAAATCCAAATGTTTCAGAATATTCCTCTCGAAACGTTGTGGCTTTTTAGCTAATCGAAAAATTCTATCAAAACGAGATTTTAAACCCACATGGTGATAAGATCCCCACATGCTAGGAAACACGGACACAGACTTGGGACGCAGATACGACACGACACAGATACGGCGATACGACTAATCGTAAAAAAGTAAAACACGGACACAGCGTGTATATATATTTAAATATATAATTATATATAATAAAATGAATGAATCATACATTTACTTTTGCAAGTGTATCGAATTTGATGTTTAAAAAGAATGGAAAACAAAATTAAGCTAGGTGGCGTGTCCTTACGTGTCCAATCTATATGTCACGTGGGACATGCATGTGCCATATCGGACACGCGTCCCACGTGTGTCTGTATCCGACACGTGTACGACACAGACACGCCACACTTTTAGGCGTGTCCGTGCTTCCTAGCCCACATGTGAGCTAAAAAAAAAAAAGATAAGATCCTCACATTGGCCAAGTAAGGAATTGGTCGTGGATACATGAGCTCTTAGGCACTCTTCCCTTGCAAGCCGATTTTCAAGGGGGAGTTCTACCCAAGGATTCATAACATTTAGTATCAGAGTCACACCACCATAGTACGGGACCATCACGAAGGGGGTGACTTATTGGCTAGATTAAGATGCATTGTATACCGATAGGTGAGTGAAAGCCACCAGAAAATAGTTACCATCAGACCAGCATCGATAAAGTAGGTTGTCGTGGACGTCAGCTTTAGAAGCATAGTGGAATGATAAGATTTCCACATTGGGCAAGTATGGGATTGGTCGTGGGTATATGAACTGTTGGGCACCCTTCCTTTGCAAGCCGATTTTCAAAGGTAAGCTTTACCCAAAGAGTCATAACATTTGGTATCAAAGCCAGACCACCATGCTACGGGGTCACCAAGGACGGAATGACCTATAGGCTAAATTAAGATGCATTTCATAGAATATTGGTAGGTGCGTGAAAGCTACCAGAGGGAAAGGGCTACCATCGGATCAGTGTCGATAGAGTGGACTGCTATGGGCATCGACTTTGGAAGTATGGTGGATGATAAGATCCCACATTGACTAAGTATGGGACTGGTCGTGGATTTATGAGCTCTTGGGCACCCTTCCCTTGCAAGCTAGTTTTCAAGGGTGAGTTCTACCCAAGGATTTATGACATTAATGATAGGATCATATTATGTGCTCATTAAGCCGTCAGATCTATCAAATTGGGTGTTCATCCATGTTTGACATCTTTACCACCTACGGTAGTCGACTAGTGGGACCCTTGTTGAAGCGTGAGGAATATTTGTACGTGGCAGAGCGTCAAAGCATTGGATAGGAAGTATATATTTAATATTAGTTAATTATTATTTTAAGAATATAATTTATTATTCTGGGGATACTAGTATTTCTATTTAGAGTAAGATTTCTATTTAGTTAGGAGTTTCTATTTAATTATGTTTCTTATTTTTAATAGGATTATGATTCCTTTTCATGGTGAACAAGTATTGTAGCTATTATAAATAGCCTCATTTGGAGATCAATTGAATAACAAGAGAAGAATTTAGTTATGTGGTTACTTTGTGTGTTATTTGGGTTGCTCGTGCTTGCCTAGGTAAGAACCAAATCGGTTATTATCAATTGGTATCAGAACTATTTGAATTCTTCTCTTGTTATTCAATTGATCACCGAATGAAGCTATTTATAATAGCCACAATACTTATTCACCATTAAAAAGAATCTTAATTTTACTAAAAATAATAAATAATAATAGAAACTCCTATTAAATAGCAATCTTACTCTAAATATAAATATTAGTATCCCTAAAATAAAAAATTATATTCATAAATAATTATTAATTAATATTATATATATATACATCATACACTACAAGAAAAAACCCCTATAACAACGTTGGATTAATGTTGTTAAAATACTTTTACAATGCTTTTAACAAACATTGTGATATTGGGGTGTTGTAAAAAGTAGGGAACTTTTCGCAACTTTGTTTTAAAGTTGTAACCAACGTTGTTAAAGGTGTTATATACTTGTGGAATAAATTTATCACAATGTTTAACCAGTGTTGTAATTAACCTTTTAACAACCATTTTATAACTTTGTAACTAATGGTTTTAACAATGATTGCAAAACATTGTTAAATCTGTTCATTTATATATTTTACAACGTTTACTAAATATTGTATAAAATATATTTCTTAACATTAATGCAACTTTGTGGAATGACCATTTTACAATGTCATTTAAGCGTTGTGGAATTTATTTATTATTAAAAAAATTACTGGAAAAAATAATAGCACATTTTGGCTCGTTCATGATAATGGAGAGCATATAACATAAATTGGCAAAAAAAGAAAACCCCAAAACAAGATAATACATAAAAAGAACTTGTAAAAAAAACCGGACTACACTTGTATTACCAATTAATTCAATGTACATATATTGTTATTTCAAACTCTTAAGTCAAGAGCAAAACAAATGATCTAGAAAAAAAATTACATCAGAAGCTTACAAAATACAAGTCCCAACCAAGTAATATTTCATTGAGTGAACAAAATCTTTCAATATCCTCTTTTATATGTCTCACAAAGATCATCAGAAGAGGCATCATTCCAGGTGACTTTGAAACAAATCCATAGTACCAATAAGGTTCACCATCATCTGTGAACAGAAAATTAAACAAGTTAAATCTATTACAATCAGATATTAGACAAAGAAATACAAGTTCAACCAAATACACAAACTATATTAAATAATCAAGTATTGAGCTTCTTATAACCAAGAAAGGAGGGATCTTTTTAAGCACAAAACACTACCAAGCAAGATTATTATAAACATTTTAAATGTCATAGTAGTTACAATGCTCAAACTTATAATTACTAAATTAAATGCTAGGCCTACAAAAGCTAGTTATGATGCTTAACTTATAGTCATGAAAAACAACTACAGAAAATTTAAGATAGCTCAAGAAGTGACTATAATATCATGTTAGCTTCACACTTATTAAATAGTAGTCTTATCTGATTTACAAGTATTCTTTTCCAATTGTTCACTGAACAAAACAACTAGGTCGATGGCTAAAGCAAAAATTACATACATTGTCCTGGAAACAATTGAAGTATATCATTACGCTAACATCATCAAAAAGTAATAGGATTCAAAAGGATACAAAAAGGATATGTGAGACTGCTAGATTTGATTCAACTCAACAACCTGAATTGTTATAGCAGCTATACATTGATTTGAAGAGCAAATAACAAGGCAAGGCATGCTATTTTAAGTAAAGTGTACCATGAAGAAAAATTGATTCATATGGCGTAGTAATGCACTTCTAGTTACATGTGCAGGACAAAGAAATGAAAACCTGGAGAGCTATGCCAATATTCCTATAGTATCTAGTATCTATATAACTGAGTCATTTTAGTTAATGCAAGGCATCTCAATATGCCACCTGCAAAATAAAACAAAAAACCCCAACAATAAACCAAAAAAACCCAACATCCAATACAAGAGGAAAAAACCAGAAAAGCTACATAAACAGACCACTCATACAAAATATCTCTCCCACCCAAAAGCTAAATCAACAAATTTCAAATCCTTAAACATTTCATGGTTCCTAGCCCAAATTTCAAAAAGAGACATTATGAGG